>JAMKCH010044586.1:0-12069 GCA_023653785.1 Ophioderma brevispina
GATGACATCATTAGTGAACTATTGATTTTTCAGGATTTAATAGAAAAATTTACAGGTGGACTGGTGTGAATCTATTCATGACAATGGAGAATGAAAATCAATAGTGGCACTAATGATGTCACTGGCTTAGTGTATTCCTTTTTTCTGGCCCTGTTTAGTGCAATGGAATGTCCAGTAAAGATTTGGAATAGCGTTTATCACTCAATTTCCTGGGACTCTTTAAAGAATTGTATGATAATGCCCTTTAAAAACAAAATATTACAAGTTTACCAAAATCATCGGTAGGGAATATGCAGTTTTTACGGGGAAAGCTTTATACAGGGGTCCAAATATGAAAAAGGGTCAAAACGTATTGAAAAGTATACAATATGTTCGTCACCTTCAATGATTAAAGAAGGTATACAGTTTGCCCTGTGAAGGTTGGAGTTCAACAGTTATGAGCAAAATAGTGCTCAAGGTCACCAATGGGGTTAAAATTTCAGATATATCCGTTCGTTTTAAAAATGGTTTCAAATGTTCGTCTAATGGTACCGAAGCCAACAAATATACTGGTTGCACCATCTATGTATTCTCCTATATTGGAATGCAAAACGTGACTGGGGGCTACAGGCGGGGTCTATCGGACGGTCCACTAGTCATACACTCTGTATTATTATATAGAATGGTCGAACAAAGAATATTTAAATTTGTTATTCTAGTGTGACAAAATTGAACAATATACAACAACTTCAATCAAAATCGGTCCATTCTGTAAATTTAACCCCAGGTGACCTTGAAATGTTATGTCCTATTGTACTAAAACTGAAAATCATAGATAGGGCAAACTATACAAACCTTAAAGTGCCCAATAAATTGGTACATTCTTTTAAACTCAATCGACACAGTCTATTTTTTACCCCTGTAAACAAAAGTTCCAGATCCACCATTTTGTCAAAGTGTAATTTAATTTTAGAAAAATTAAAATAATATTTTTGGACAACTTCAAAGTATATTAACACCAAAATGCTTTCTTTGCTTGTTTTAGGTCAAATCATAAAATAACTGGACTAAAAAAGGGATGTCGGTCATCGAACCACTAACCTATAGGCATGGGTGTTTTAGTCCAATAAGATTTTTGAAACTGTTAGGCGTGCTAATGTTTGTACATCAACCATTCGACATAGTATATATGATTTTGATTTTATGTTCAAGCAGAAACGACAAACGTAACTGTAATGGATATTGAAAACTCATTATGGAGAACGATTAAACTTTTGGCATATCGATTAGAGCAGATTGTGATTAAGTTTGCAGAAGTTAGTGATACCCAAATGCCCGTGAAGGAAGAATTAGGTGAATTACTGCTACGTTAATTTCAAAGGAATACCATATTGTATAAAAACCATTTTTCTCATGGCCTTCTTAAGATCAGCGTACATGCATTGATTTTATCAGTAAAACAACAAAATTTGCCTATTCTCAGAGGAAAAGGAATAGTCTAAATTTCGTTATAGTGCTGTTGTTGGTATTCTGTTCAGTAGGCTATGAGGCGAAAGAGAAAAAGATGCTCGGACAAGGACCTAAGGTGGCGCACCCCTGGGAAGTAAATAATTCTCGAAATAATTTCTAAAATGAGAGAAATCAGTTCTACGTGTGTCTCACTTCTAGTATGTGCCCATTTTCAGAAATGAATTAACTGTTATCCAATTTCCTTGAATATCATTGACCAAAGGATGTACACTATGATTCATGGACTCCAGTAAAATGGGGTATTGATAAATAAATCTCACTCGGTGTGCCAGTTGGACCAAACAATTCAGATTCCTTTTATTGGAAACTGCAGAGCCCTTTATATTATTCCATGCCAGCCGAAAGGATTTTCAGGGGGTACCACCACCCCGATTTGTATTAAACTATTTCATGATGAGGAACCAAATTACCTGTCCTCTTTGAAAACTGATCAAAATAGCTCCTACATTAACATGATTACGTTATAGGTCTTGTTCTGCACAAGATGTTAGGTCACAGCTTGCCAAGGCCATTTCTTTCGGATTTTTTGTTCATCTTGTTTCTTTTTTGAATAAATGCATGAAAATAACGGCAAAAGTTATTGAACTCCAGTAGAAGCTCAAGTTTATTTGTTGGTGAACGAGGCTATAGCGCAATCAAATCGGGCGGTGATGAAAGCTTTTCAACGTCATGGAAAATAACAATGGCTCGAGATCTGAAGTCCGTTGTCCTATGCTAACGGGGCGGATGACTTATCAATAGCGCCCATTATTTACTGGATGGGCCAATGGGACATGGTGTACATCAGTTGGTCAAGAAAACGTGCATATACTAGACGTGAGAACACGGTTAGAAACTGATTTGATATTTTTAGAGAGTTTATTTAGGGAAAAATTCTGTTAATCTTCCAGGGTGCGTCGACTTGTAAACGCTATAGAGATCTGTGCCGCTGGCCTAATTGTATATTGTGTTATCTCTGCCACTTTTAGCGATTTGTCGCAACAAATCAATTTCAGGTCATTGAGTTCTTTTCTTCATTGTTTCAGATAAAACCAAGCCGGTGTCGGATTTTGAGTCCGTGTTGATGTGACCAGTCTATCAGGAGGTCACGCCAACAAAATGCGTTATTTCTTGTACAGGAGAGGAAGGCAATGCAATCGCGTGGCCTCGAATACCTGACTAGAAATCATTTAAACATAAGATTATTGCGGGAATGTCAGCTACATTCTTATATTGGCCTAAGAGTGTGAAAGGCGTTATGGGGGTTAAAACGAAAGAACTAAAAAGCGATAAATGTAAGTTTTGAAATAGCGTGGTTTCTGACAGAAGTTAAAGCATCTAAAATCGTTAATTGAAATGGTGTGCTACAAAAAAAACGGTTTTAAGAAAGCGGGGACCTCGGATTAAAGAGAATGTTATAACCTTAACTTTATTGGCTCACGGATTCAATTGTTCATTGGCTATAACAGGGCCTGATTTTCAGGTGAATGTGGACCCCCCCCCCCCCAATGGGAAGGTCGGTTTGCCCTTTCTGTATTTTGTGAACCATTTTCACTGACTTTGACACGGGTTGGACCTGCCGAACATTTTGATCCATTGTTTTATTGTACACTGGTTCGAATCTGCTTTGGTAGTCTGAATCCGTCATATAAGGATTATACTTTGTAGGTTTGGTTTATTTCAGCTATTTTCAAAGCAAGTTATAGTATGCGTGGTATGAAGAGTATAACATGAGATTAATGATCGTCTGATTGTACGCATAATAGGTGAGAGAGAGTAAAGAGTAACGAAGTTCGTTGTTGTACGCCAAATAGGTGAGTAACGATTCTCTGAGGTACGCATAATAGGTGAGAGTAACGATTTTAAAAACCACCCACCGTTGTCCAAAATAATTATATTGTATTATAATTATATTTCATTATAATATTTTTCATTAATATTGTACATGGTGATATAGGTTTTTCGGGACGATTTCGTAAAATTTGCATGATATTTTTAGCTAATTTATGGGATTACAAATACATGTTAGGCGTTTCGGTTTTAAAGTTTTGGACCTTTTTATCAAAAATTCAAGCAAAAAGTGAACCTTGGTGGCCGCTTCCCCCCCCCCCCATGCGTACGGGCCGATGTATGCGTTGTCAATTTCAAAGTATGTGCAACCTATTTAGCGGTATAGCGGTTATATCAATGGGGTCATTGTGACATAGCGAATGATTCTTTTTCATTATAATCATTCGAATTTACAAAGCAACACTTCAATAGCAAAATTGAGTCAAACGATTGAAGGCCTTGACAACTCTCGCGTATTGTGTATAGTGTGTGTGCGTGTGTGGGAGCGCAGCGCGTGTGGGTATGTGTGTGTGTGTGTGTGTTGGTTGGGTACTCTATGGTGTGGTCTGGCAGTCCGTGCGCACGAGAGAGCTTGGGTGTGTATATGTGTGTTTGCCATTTAGTTTTTAACTGTCTCGTTCCCTTTATGTTTTTTTCAAAAACAATTGGTCTGCACGCGCAAACATGTGAGAAAAGGGTTGTTCAGTAATTGGATTTGAAGAATTTTAGTATTTCTTATTATATATTTCTAAAGTTCTTTATTAGTTAGGAGTTTCTACTGTCTAGCCATCAATGATATCCAATACTCTGTAACAAATACGGGCAGCAATTTCGGGGATTTTGTGGGTAACAGTGAAAAAAATACCCGAGATGGCTGAGAGATCCAAGTGGCTGCCACGAGGCTGACAAGTGGTCAAAATTTTACAAGTCATAAACCACCAAATGGTAGATATATATTTAACCCTCCCAAATACATTTGTTGGATTCTTGTTTTTGCTCTAATGCTTCAAATTCCACGATGGCGCACAATATGGCTTGCAATATGAAAGTGAGCAATATTGAATATTAGCCATCAATTTGATGAAAGAATAAATGAGATGATCAGATAATATGTGTTAATCCATAGAAACTAAATTTAAAGAATACTTTTGTTCTGTGTTAAATGCCCAAATTTCACGATGGCCAGAAAAAAAATGGGTGGAGTTTAGAGGAAAGTCATGCATTATTGGCTGAGAATACAAGTGGTAAATGAAACTAATACATATTTAATTGGATGTCCGACTTGTTTAACACACACACTTGGTTAAAGAATACAATTTCGAGGCCATACGGTGCTTCTGACCAAACTGGTCGATAAGTCTCACATTGTGCCCAAACAATATTACGTCAGATTTAAAACAAATTGTTATTTTTTATACGCTCAGTGTAATTAACGCGGTGGACAATCGCTATATAAAACGTAATAGCTTGGTTATAAGTTTGCTTTTTATTTGAGACACCTCCAGATTACAACAACATGGTATTTCTTTTTATTTAAACATCAAGGGTGGTCGTGCTTCCTTTGTCTGTTCTTGTTTCGAGACTGCACAACACCCCTAAAACGGGGCCAAACCGTGCAGGTGGTGGTTGATGTTAACTTGATGTGTTGACAGTTCATGTGATTTATGACGGCTTCTTTAATTGTGTTTGGTACTGTATCTCAGTTATGTACTTGTGGCAAGTCGTTCCAGTTAAACCAGGTTCTTGGTCTAAACGAAAATTTGTAAGACAGTTCTTGCTTGCATAGATTTGTATAAAGTTTTTCGACGAGGGTGTTGTATGGCGAAGAGTCCGTTTGACAGGTAGTAGGGCATCGTGTACTGGGATGGCCAGGTTACCAGGAGAGGCGGTTTCATAAGGTTATTAGACGTTGGACTTGCCGCCTTGTTGCAAAGGTTCCCATTTCAAGTCATTTTCATTCGCTGGTAACGCTGCTGCTTCTTTTGCAGTCCCCAGTCACGAATCTTGCGGTCCTGTTTTGTATAGATTTCCAGTGTTAATGTGCTTGTTTAGCGGATGTGGGTCCCATACAGGTGAACAATAGTTCAATATGGGCCCTTCCTACCTAACCAGAGTTTTATATGAGATTTCTTTTATGTGTTGCGGGCAGTCGTATAAGTTCCTTTAGGTAACACCAGAGTTCTATTTGCTTAACTTGATATGCGGATTATGTGTGGTCCAGTGTTAGTTGGTAATGAGGTCTACCCAAGATATGGATGCTCTTCGTATTTTGCAATTTTAGTACCATTTAATGAATATGAGGGTTTCAGTGGTGATGATTGATGATAGCGAAATGAGTTATGGGCAAAATAAACATTTCTCGGCCTGAAATGCCATCTGCACTGTTCTGCCATGATGTTTGGAAGGTGTACAAAATCCTTTTGTAGTCGTCAGCATCCTCAGGTCCGGGCAAAACGGTGAATACAAAAATACAATCATCGGCGAACAAGCGGAACCACGGAAATCAATGCCATCAGGGAGATCGTTAAATAAGATAAAAAAAATCCAAGGTCAAGTGACCGCCAATCGCTGCGGGATACTCGAATCGACGGGGAACCCAGTCTGAGGTGAATTCACCAATCTACGACAACCCGTTGTGTACGTTTGGTGAGAAAGGCTTCAATCCATTTAGAGTTGTGCCTCTCACACCGTTTATCGGTTTAGTTTTAGCAGTAAGCGTTGATGAGGTACCTTATCAAAGGCTTTTGGAAATCCATTATATACATCCACTTCTTGCTTTTTGTCACACGGCTTGTGTGAATCGTGCATAGTTGAAAGGAGTTGTGTTTCACAAGAATGACCCTTGCGGAAATCCCCCATGTTTTGAGTACAGAGGATATTGTGTGTGGCCAGATGGGGTCATAATATTTAGTGAAGAAATGATTGAAGATTTTACTGCAAACGGCTGTTAAGATTAACAGATCTGTAATTGTGGTAAAGTGCTGTCTCCCTTGTTTGAATTGGGGTATGTTGCCACACCATTTCCAGTCTTCTGGAACAAATACCAGTGTCGAGAGAAACTTGAAAGACTCAGCAAGGACTGGACTTAATTCGTCCGCTGTGGTTTTCAGGAGCCATGGAAAAAATCTCAGCTTGCCAGTGCGGCTTTATGCGGGATTCAGTTTGCAAGCAGTTTTTAACCCCCTCTTAACGGATCTGATGTCAGGCAATGATTGGAATGCTACGTTCTTTTTCTTCTGGTATGTCCTCTAGTCTTCATTTGTGAACATGCGATTGGTATTGGTAAAATTTAGAGTCTGCTTTTTGACTTACTGTATGTGACTAGAGTACCCATTGTGGTGCTTTAAGCTGGATCCCGGTGGAATCCTTCTTGAGGGTTTTATGAAGCTCCAAAAAATTGCTCATTAGAATCTACAACCAACGTTTTTCATTGGATAACTTTCTGTGTGCTTCGGTTCTGCTTTTTTAAATTTCTTCATGATAGTACAGACCATTTTCCCAATCTCTGGGTTTGCCACTCTTTTTGGCTGTATTGGATGCTCTGTGTTTACGTTTCGCCAGACGCTTTATTGTATGTGATCCCGGGGTAAGTTTCTTTACGAATGTCTTTGAGGGTAGCGACGGGTGGTCCATGGCTGATTTAACCTTGTTTTTAATTCAATACATAGAGAATTAGCATAAACCGTGTGTGAGTCCTTTTTTAAATCATTACTGATATTAGAACTTCTTTTACGTGAGTTCCTCAACGTTAGCCTTGTTATATAAATTACACTCCTGGGTTTTTTTGTGCAGTTGAGGGTTTTGAGTTAACTAGAAGAACCGGGATGCGTCCGGTTTGGTCACTGAGTCCGGAAGCAAACTTGATTTGACCACAAACAGAAGGATTTAATGAAAAAGAGGTCCAACGTGTATTTCCTAGTGGGCCTTCGACGACTTGTCGAGACAAAATCATTGAGATATCGATGAGATACATACAGCAGCGCAGTTTTTGGTCGCTTGCCTGGACGTACAGACTGTGTATCCCACATTGACATCTCCAAGATGAAGTCACCAGCCAGCCATATGTTACGCAATATCTGTTAATCTTATCTTCATGATTCTCTAAGCGTGTTTAGTATATTTCTTTTGTAATAGGTGGCCTGTAGAATGAGCATACAAGAATTGGCTTTGAACCTTTGATGTTAAGTTCAATCCAGATTAACCTCAGAGTCGACATCAAGGTCCATTCTTTGGGGACAACTTATGTTACTTTAACAGCGATAATACTAACTAGTGAGAGACCTCTTAGACGGTTCATGTCTTTTCTGAAGACCAGAGAATACTTGAAAAATTTCACTCGATTTTGTAGCTTGTTTATTTCAATGTTCCGCGGGTACCTATATGAGGTTGGGTCATCAATTCCAGGCCTTGGAATAATTCGGCCGTTTACCTCTATGCTCATTGAGTACCAAGGCCTTCATCGGTTTTGTACGGCCTTTCAGACTGTGGTTTTTTTTTATGGACAACAAGCGTGCAAAGTACAGGAGAGCGCCAATGGAATAGGTCAGATCAGGCTATACAGCCTCCTACAGAACATGGTGGGAACACGATGTGCAGACTTAATCGAGCCAGGTTGGTCAGAAGGACCCGTATTGCCATCGGAAATTGTATGTTCTTTATACCATGGTGTGTGTGTTGTGTTGTTAGTTAAAGCGGGTGGGGAATCCAATTAAATAGTGGATTATGTTATCATTTTACACTTGGCCAATAATGCATGACTTTTCCTCTGAAATTAGACTCTTTGCTGGTCATATTTTTAATTTAGTGCATGAAACACAAGTACGCTTTAAATTATCTATGGATTAAAAACAGTATCTGATCATCTAATTTATTCTTTCATCAAAAATTTGGACTAATATTCTGATGTTTTCTCACATTTTTAATACTTTGGGCAGCCATAATTGGCTCCCATCTTGGGATTTGAAGCATTAGCGCAAAACAAGACGCAAGAAGAATACCAAAAATTAATTTGGAGGTTTGAAAACTTAACTAACATTTTATTTGGCGTTATTGGCTTTATAGAACATTTTTTTTCCAATGTGGGCAGCATCATGGCGGCCATCTTTGATCTCTCGAGAGAATCGGGATTTTTTCACTGTTAACATCCCAAAATGTGTTTTAGGGACCCTAAAGGCACCTAAAAAGTTGGTCTGTGGGTAAGTTATGTGGGGGTTTTTGTACCGTACATACCCAACTATAGTTTGAGAAAACGTACCAGTTCTACCATGCATTGTCAATCGTGGAAATCCATTAAATAGTTGCATTTTCAGACCATTTAAAGAAGTTTTTTTTTTCAATTTCGAGCATGCATGGAAAAGAGTTTAACCCAAGATTTTTCACCTTACGCGCCAGGTTAGTGGTGTATAACCACATACATTTAGTATAATTAAGATACTCGTGTGGAAGTATGGTTAACGTACTATTGAAAAGAAAAACGATCCGATTGATTCTCGTCAGATACCTTTCACAAATGGGGCTGCCAAACATCAGGTTACTGAGCATATAGATAAAACACTCTCAAAAAGGTCCAAAACTAATCGTCCACTAAATTTACATGGCATAGGGCCTGCGTGTTAGCATAAGAAAAAAAACAGTGATAATATATGGCCGTTGGACACCACAACCAAATGAGCACAATTTTAGGACGTGTCAATTTATGTACGACTTCAATTCTTGCCAAATTGAAGGTGGCAAGATGTTAATATTACACTCCACAATATGTCCGTGTCTCAAGTCATGCATGGTCACGGGCTATGTCAAGGAAAATATATTTGACGGCAATATTAACAATGCTATTTCAGACTTCATCTCAATTTTAAGATTTCAATTCCAAGGTTTATTTACATATCATCAATATATATCATCAGAATAACAGTATACGAAGTATCTGGTAAAAGGAGTATGCAAACGTTAATCCATGATACAAAAATTAAGAAAAATAGTATCAATTTGTTTCAATTTAATATTATTTATGATTATATTTATTAGTAATATTTATAATCTTTATCAGCCATGGCCAACATGAAACAGACGACACTTTAAAATGGAGTATTAAAGAATGCAAATTTCGCTGATGAACATTTATGGTCCTGCGGCTATGCAAATCATGCTTCGTTTTAATTGTCTTGGTGATTAGATTTACAAGTGTTTTATACTTCCAATTAATTACAAACACGTGAAGTGATGGGTGATCAATCAGCCATATAAGAATATCATTTGTAGTTTATTTCAGAGAGCAAGTTAGTCTTTATGCGTGTTATGACGCGATAATGATGAATTTAATGATCGTCTGCTTGTAAGCATAAATAGGTGAGTGACGGTGTCGTAAAAACTATTTAAAATATATTTATATTTTAATATTTATAATAGTTTTTATATTGTACATGTTGATATTTGAATGTGGTCAATATTATGTATAAGCCCATTGAACATTGGTAATGGGCGCAGTCACTCCAGAAGAGACACCTTGACAAAATGTACTAATAATTAAAACTCACTACAATCTTACCAAAATGTGTTGGAACACGACTGCTCCTTTTTGCCCCATTTATTTGCCGTATTTCTCTTAAGAGATATATTGGAAATCATGTCAACTTGGGTTGGGGGGAGGCTGGAGGCATTCTCTATCCATGCACACCTCCCTATCCCCACCAATCATTGTTTTGGGTTCTTGTAGTGTGCAAGAAACAAAATTTTCAGGATTCAAACAGTGTCCAGGGGGAGATGGGGAATTTTGAAGTAGGCCTATTACAATTGTTCCAAACACTTTTGGCTAAGATTGTAACCGTACTATTAGAAATAGGATTTCAGGCTTAACTTAATTGCCTGTCATTTCATTTAGATAAGAATTGAAACGAACTTGTACCAATATAGGTAAAATAAATGTTTCATCTGAGTATCAATTACACTTTCCCCCTGCCGTGCTTTAGGGAATGGTCACTTTAAATCGGCATAGGCCATACTTTCATCTTAAGCTACATTCATGGGTTTTCACCATCAATTTGTGGGCAATATGCCAGTGTGCTTTTCGCGATATAACGTTTCTTAGTTGTGTGATAACAACTTAATATTTATTTTCATAAGTGTCAATATTCACACAATAACTTTTAGAAGATACTATAACTAGAAAAAGACGATTTTTAACATGTTAATACGTTTCATAGAGGGTTACACAACCGCTTTATTGATACCAATAGTTAATTTTAAAATTCCAAAATAACCGATTCGAAAGGAAAGGACTTGATCTCGAACCGCTACTTACTGCTTGCAAGGCCGAGATCTTTTGCTCTAAGCCAAACGGCTTCCTTAACATACTGATCTGCGTTCAAACCTAAATTGTTTAAAATCAATGAATCGATGAACGGTAAACCAAATCCTACCCACGTAATCAATGATGATGCCACGATAGACCATATTACCAATAGAGACTGACAGGAATCATGATCTTTTTCATATGGTTAGCCGTGGGGTAGCGTTTGATTTTTAATTAAAGAAATTTTCAGAGATAATTTATTCTTGAAAATATAATTTGAGTAAACTAATTACCGTGTATTATCGATGTCATGGACAAGTAGACAGTATCAAATCGGTTGATAAAGGACACTTTACGTGTATCAATGGGTTGATTACATCTGTTTTAGTAAACTTTGTATAGCCATAACCCAATTTATCTGGCGTGTTTATATGACCTTTAACATCATCATCATCATCATCTTCATCATCATCGTCGTCGTCGTCGTCGTCGTCACATCATCATGTATATCATCATCATCGATATGGAAAACGAATTGGCTTAGAGAAAAAGATCTCGCCTTATAACGGGAGTTCGTCGCGGTTCGAAAGCATGTTCCGCTGCCATTTGGAAATTTCAGTTATTTTCATTTAAACTGTAAAGTTTATACCCTATGTATCATCTAAAGCTCGTAACCCTATATGAAACGTATTGAACATGTTAAAATTTTTGCATTTTTTCTAGTTAACGTGTCTCTAAATTTATGGATTGTAATATTACACTTATGAAATAATATAAGTTGTTAAACCCAAATAGACACTTAAGACCGCGGAAAGCACACTGTCATCGTCGTCGTCATCGTCATCATCACGTCTCCGTCGTCGTCGTCCGTCGTCATCATCAGCATCATCATCAATCATCAGTCATCGTCGCCTCATGAATTCCACTGTTTAATTCATGCCTATATTTCATTATACCAAATGCAGAGAAGGAAGGTGCGCCATGAATGTTTTTAACAGTTTTCTTGCTTATATGAGCACTCACGCTGTAATATATGCTCCTGTAACAATCGTGGAAGTTATTGATTAATGCTTTTCTTTACTATTTATATTTTCATTATTATATTAACAACCCATTAAATTCAAATCTTTTCTTCCTGTCTATATGGACGATTTTGGACCAATATGCTACGAGACATTTTTATTGCCCTCTACGTCCCTAATTGAACCGCTGATTTCATTTTCATGCATGACGTAGCCAATAGTTTTTATGTATGTGCACCTAACTTTCGTTGTAATACTGTCCAAATTAAGAAGTTATGAGGACAAATGTAAATTAGATGATTTTTTTTTTCACTTGCATACACAATCTAGCCAAAATGTGTTGGAACAACGACGCTCTTTTTTGCCCCGATTATTTGCCGTATTTCTCTTAAGAGATATATAGGACATCATGTCAACTTTGGTTGGGAGGCTTGGAGC
>JAMKCH010044587.1:0-13908 GCA_023653785.1 Ophioderma brevispina
TGGGACCGAAGCTTAACGTCCACAGAGAGGGATAGGAAAAAAGGAGTAACAAGTGGGGGGGGAACAGTCAAAAAAAACAAGGCACACATGATTAGGGCACAAGGAAAGGATTGGATTTGCAAAGAGAAAAATAACCCTTAAAGTATGCCAATTTTTGTACAAGATGAAATTCTGTATAACTTCCAGGTACAAAACTTCTACATTCACTGCCTTCATCCACAATAGCAGTATGTGCTGTAGGACACACATGCATACAATTATTCGCAAACACTATCTCAACTTATTAAAAGGCAGTATCCGTGAATTTGCTAAATCATAAAATCGAAAAAATCAATCAAAAAATTAGATTTTCGCATGTCTTGTAACAAGTATGGGTACCCTAACATACACTGCACATGTAAGACCAGAAGCAACCAAATAAGAACAAAATCCAGATATTTTAGTCATCATTGTCGTACACACTTACTACAACATTATTGAATGAGAGTCTTATCATTGAACAATGCAGGTTCTTCCTTTTCACAATTGTTCAGTTGAAAAAAGTAACATATGAATACTCAGACTATCCTTCAATTTTAAAAGTATTCTTGCAATTTTAAATCTTTTTTGACTCTTTTGGATGAATCACGATAGTGTCTTTAAATGTATTATTATGTTTTATCCATGTTTTTTTCAATAATCCATCTGCTCCTGTACCGTAGCACCCCCTCAACAGCCCCTACCCCATTTTCACAACACCAGTATGTAAAAGGACACACTGCATATGCTCTGCATTCCTACCATCAGATTTGTCACAGTCCTCAATCATCCATACAATTTTCTGCAAGTGGCAGTCCTATCCATATGTCCCTGTGTCACAGACTCTCATGCAAGTTTCCTGCATTGGCAGTCCAATATCACAGTATGTCCCTGTGGTCACAAATACATTCCCTACCGTATCCACACAAAATGTAGTTTGTGTATTATTGAAGTGGTTTTCACTTATACCAGCATCATGGTTAAGGATTCAGTTATGGAATGGGCCATATGGGGGTGGGTCAATTATTAATTGGTCCCTGGTGGGGTGTGCTCCATGCCAGCAACCTTTCTATAGTAGTGAGAGGTCCCAGAGTCCTGGGTTTGATTGATTCCCATTTGAAATAAATTATTTTAAATTCTTGTCCAATTTGGGATAGAAATCAATTATTGCTCTTGTCTGTGGGGTATTCCAGATAAAGGTCAAAGTTAGCTCTCTATGTCAAAGTAAATTAGCAGGACAAGTTTTTATAAGGTGTGCAAAAAGGTACAGCTTAGAGAGTATGAGCACCCCCCATACAGTAAAGTCTTTCAAAGATGGCCAAATCAACTCTCTGATGTCAAAGGTGTGTTATTTTGTTAATATCCGTTGGTTTCTACATCCGTCCACTTTGGAACCGTTAGCCCCATGTACGCAGCACTTACTGTCCCCAAGTAGTAATATAACACGGCCCCCCTCCATGCAAATGCAATCAGAGAATGAATACATGATAATAAATCGCCCCCCCTGCATTCGAAAATGTCAAATATCCAGTTGTGTTTGTCAGTTAATATGTCAATCCATTATAAAAGTTAATAACAGTACAGCTGAAAAGCTGAAAACTTAAGGGGGACTCTGCACAATTGTTTGAAATGTGTGATTGAAACCAGAAATAAACTTTCAATTTGGTCAAGAAATGAGCTTCATGACCTGAAAATGTAAACTTCACTGATTATTATTATCAATCAAGTAACACACCATTGATGCTCTTGTTTGAATGGGTGATGGAACCAGAATCAAACTGAAATTGGTCATGTGAGATGAGCTAAATGACATTAAAATGTAAACTTTCTTGGTCAATCAGCTCAATCAACTCATAAACTTGAAAAGCAATATAATTGTCATTCTTTTTCCATAGTGATCCTGAGTATCAGTTACCGAAACAGGGACATATCCAACACAGACAGGAATGCTCCAGTATCCTTCATGCTATCTGTCGTTAAATTTTATACTCACTCACTCACCCTCTTCTATCAGCACTAAACAAGTACCAAGTATTTGTCATTCTTTTTCCATAGTGCTGCCTGGGGTTAAAGTTACCTGGAAGAGGGAGGCTTTGTTTAGCATATCACACCAAACACAGTGAAGGATGCTCCAGCACCTTCATTCTATCAGTGAAAGGACCAGTACCCATTCCACAGGCCTGTGTAGCCAAGGGCAGGTCCTTCATGGCCTTCCACAAGTGGTACTCCATTTCAACCCTTTACCTGGGGCTCAAGACAACTCCAAGGAGGGATATTGTTATTGAAATTTGTTTTGTGGTGCTTATGGTGGTAAATAAAGATTTTTTTCATTTAGAAGAGCCTACACCGATGATTAATCTCAAACTCCACATTAACTACTCAAAAATATTGTTTAAGTTAAAAGAGTTAGTTGTTGAGTGATTGCAATTTCTGTGAGGAAACAGAAGAAGAATGACATACATTCTGATGTGCGCTTAAAGTTGAAAAAAAAGATTATGCTTTAAACGAGTAAAGAAACCAAAAAATAAATCATTAAGGCCCCAGTGGTAAACTTCATGAAAAATGCAAAATATGCGCTACATTTCGATTTTTCTTCAGATCTTCCCGGTTACAAGACGACAGCCCCTGAGTCGGCCGTGTGGCTACTGTCGCTGCTTTCGGCGTCTGCCTAGGAACACCACCACCCATTAAGATCAGGATTCCAATTTTAATAAGGGTCCTGGCCCGATCGCTAATCGCCTGTCCCCAAGAAGCTCAGATTTTACCTGAAGGGAAGTGGGTCAGAATTTTGGTATCAAAAGAAGAAAGCTAATATTTTTCTATTACTCTGTGAAATCTTAGAGCAAAATGATGTTTGGTTTGGAATATGAGCGAAACGTGTACAGTTTTGTCGACCAATATTAGTTTTACACAGAGTACTCTATGGGGGGGATTACAAAAAATCCGTTTCTAGCTGTCACTCAAAACGGTTTGAAGTGATTTATCGGCGCGAGTAATTTCACAGATTGGGGGTTTTTGGTGAAGGCATTCTATCAAAATGAAAACTTTAATTAAAATTAAAAAAAAAAAAATCCCCCTTTAACAAAATGTTTATTCAAGGGCCACCAAAAAGTCTGATTTTGCTGTTTAAAGTGAAAGAGTATGCTTAAACATAATTAAAGCAACAAAAATAAATAACCAATAAACTTCATGAAAAAATTAGACAGTTAAAATTGACAAATTAAGATCAGGGGATTCCCAAGTTTAATTTAACAAACGTTTATTTCAAGGCACAAAAATGTCTTAAATTTTGCTGGTTTAAAGTAAAGTGAAAGATTATGCTTCAACTAAAGCAACCAAAATAAAATAACCACTAACTTCATGTAAAAATTAGAAAGTTAAATTGACAAATTAAGATCATGGATTCCCAATTTTAATTAACAACATTGTTTTTTTCATCAAGCTCCAAACCATTTAAGGGCCGAGTTTTGGTTTCAACACTCTGACTTTTAAATGGGCTAATTAAGATCAGGGGATTCCAATTTTAATGCTAGAAATTGTTATTTAGGGCCATGTAGATTCACAGGCCAACATTTTTAGGCTGGTTTTAGTTATTCAAAAACACTCTGACTTTTACAGGGGCTAATAAAACCATGGATTCGCATTTAAGTGCAAAATAGTTTTTAAAGGCTGTCCTCTCAGCAGGCCACACCATTTTGAGGGCCGAGTTTTAGTTCATTCAAACAAATCTGACTTTTAGATGCCTAATTTAAGACCCAGGGTTTGCACTTTTAATGCTAGCTAATAATTTCAAGCATGTACATATCAGCAGCCACACCCATTTCCAGACCAAGTTTTTAGTTCATTCAAAAAATCTGACTTCTAACGGGCTAATTAAGATCAGGATTCCCATTATAGAAATTGGTATTTCAAGGCATGTAATTCAGCAGTCTACACCATTTTAGGGTCGAGTTTCGGTCTTCAAACAATTCTGACTTTCAAATGGCTAAGAATCAGGTATTAGCATTTTGAGGTCTTCTGATACAATCGTAAATACCTTATGTCGATCATGATTTGTGTGTCTATCCATGTGTCCATGTGTGGTGTTCAACTTTAAGTATCCACCTTTTGGTTGTACACTTTTTCAACTTACGTCAACCTAGTTCAGTGGATGAATCAAATTCATACTGGTATGCTTTGTACATTGCGACGAGAGGTCTTCTGTGAGATCAAGGGGTCGACAGGTCGATGTGCAGGGTCAAAGGTCAGTCCAGGGGTCACTTAGGGTTATAATCGTACGACTATATGGACTGTTGTCCTATTTTTAATATAGAAATTGTTATTTTCAAGGCGTTCATGTACAATCGCAGAGTCCAACCATTTTTGATGGCCTAGTTTTAGTTCATTCAAACCAATTCCTACTTTTTAATGTTTAATAAGCTAATAAGATCGGGATTCCCTATTTTAATATAGAAATTGTTTTCAAGCAAGTAAGCCACGTAGAGCCCAAACAATTTTTGAGGGAGCTTTATAATCAATAGTAACAAGTCTCAGCAACGAGAAAAAATTAGGGTGATGCCATATGAAATGTGGCATTACTGCTTTAAAACCAAATAAAGTACATTTAAGTAGCTTTGTTATGGTACAAACTACATTTTAGTTGAATATCAGAGCCAGTTCCCATTTCTACTTCGTTTTCAAAAATAGGTACTATTAGGTATAACCTGAAAAGTCTGTAAATCCATTTTTGTGCCATATTTTTATTGCAGCCATTTTCTGCCAGAGGAAGTATAATGCGGCTTCAAATTTTAAAGAGAATGATGAGACCTGCATTGTCCACATTGTAAATTTTTTCAAAGGGGTCTTACCCACCCGGAATCCACCATTGAACATTAAAGTTCCAACAATGTAAAACACATAAAATCATAATACTATATTTTATTGTACCTTTATTCAAGAGTACAAATTATTGAATTTTGTGTTTTGATCTTTTTTTTCAAGAATCCACAAGTGACTCACCAAAAATGATCACGATTTCGCATCAAGAATGGATCCATCTGTCCAAGGTAAGGAAAGAAAGCAAGTTCCAAATTAAAGTCAAATCAATTCAGTGCAAAGTTCCGATCTTTAATTTTTAAAAATAAAAGAAAACATATTGCCCTTTTCTTTGTTTTGAAATCTGCGTGTTGACCTTGTATTATTCCACAGTAACTATGGTAATAGAATGACGCCAGACTAACAATTTTCTTAAACTAGTGTATCACATGAGTGGGTCATATAAAGGTGTTCAGATGGAGAGGTTAAATGTCCTTAAGGTCATTTACTGGCATTGTTAAACTTATCAGGCCCTGCTGAGTTAACTGAGCACTCGCCAAACATTGCTCAATGTGATTCATAAGTGGGGTTTTTTATTATGTGTGTTTGGGGTCACTGGTCTGTGAGTCCTGGAGTGAAACCACAAGGAAACTCATACAAATATGTGACCTACTCCTTCAAACCAACCACAGTTGCAAGCTCTATTTTGAGTGTTATATAGATTCTCACACGGAAAGGTCATTGCATTTTGTTTAGTTGGTTAATAACAAACTTATGTGACCCACTCTTTCAAAACCCACCACAAGTTTGCCAAACCCTTTTTGAGTGTAAACCCTTTTTAAAGTGACATGGCCACAAAATGATCAATTACAGAGTTTATTTTTAATGTTTAAATATGTGTATTCGAGATACGTGAGCCTGAGCCGGAATAATTGTTAGGAAAGCCTGCTTAAAGAGACACTTGGCAAACATTTGAAAAAATAGTGCGGGCGCCCTCAAGATTTTTCAAAACCTATATTTTTGCTGGTTTTTAAAGCTTTTATATACAAAGCCCATCACCCCTCACCTGAAATATTAAGACCAAATCACTTCCTTAAAGGTAAACAGAACGATTTTATAATTTACGTCGCCTGCGATGTTAATTCGGCAGACAACGAAAATGGCTTTTAAACACAATTACACACACTCCGTGTGCATGTTTCTCAAGCTAGGCACACTGTTTGACCGGTCTCTATAACCTTGTGGTTTTAATATCATTGAGTATGAGTCAAAAGATCTCCATGTAATATACCATTTGTTGATTACGTTATGGAAAACTTAAAAGTTGGCCTACAAATACCTGGATGGTCTTTATCATCCTATAAATGACCTATCTGTTTTGGGGTATGTTATTTCTTATGTGTAAATATATCTCTGTTCTTCCAATGGCCAAGACTATCATTTGATGAGCAATGAAGAAATTTCATATTATGAAAAGGTGTCAGTGCCGCTTTAAAAACCTTGGTAGCGAGCATTATTTAATTTGTTTAAAAACCCATTCTTTATCTACATAAAAAAAAAATATATACAGCTTGACCTAAGAAAACATGGGATACAACACTGTGAACTCTGGTGGGAGATGGCTGACGAAACTTGGTGTCTTGGAAGCAAGTGTTCCAAAGTTGATGCCACAGCTGAACGACGAGTTTGAAGCCACTCTTTTCTATTTATGTTATTAATAATATCATGTGATTTAAAAAATACAGCATTGACACAGAGCAATGGTTTTATGGTTGTCGATCATGATCTAAATACGATGTTGTTTATTTGAGGTGTAAGTAAACCTCTGTATTCTTCAAATTGCTACAAAGGACTGATCGCACAAAAAGGAAATGTCAAGACCAATCTCTCAACGAGGCCAGCATTCCGATAGATTTAAAAGAATTATTATAAAAGTCATACTTCAAGATTATAAAAAAACATTAAAGTTGGAAATGTTCAGAAATGGAATTGTTTTGAATCTAAGATGCAGCTGGGCTTTCCGAGCCAGCAGAATTTAAAGAATACTCTAAAAGTTCGGTACCATAAAGATAATATGAAAAATCGCTGAGGTTCATGGACAGTGACACAGTACATTACTGTGTTTTTGGATGGAACGGCCTGTTTACATGCATCAGCTGTTAATCAGCTGTTTTTGGTTCACCGTGAGTGAGCGTGCGCGTAAGTGTGCGCCGGACGGATTATAATAAACAATACGGCGATCGCAGTATGTCTCGGACGCTTGTCAGCCGGTGAATAATTCCATATGTCTCTGAAGATGCTAATTGAAATATATGTGACATTCCTAATACAATTTATAGTAGACCCTGGCCTGTCTTGCAAGCTATTATTTTAGAAGATAGATCAGAATTATCCTGAAACATATACAATGCGAGCACAAAAAATATTCTTCTTACAATACGAACCACTTGATGGGATATGGTAGGGTGAGCATAACACGTGCGCGAGTGGCTAGACCAAACTTCCGTAGCAGTTCAAAAACATGATTAAAACAAATATAAAACATGACTTTAAACAAAAAAAAGCTAAAAAGGTATAAAAGAACAAAAAGATATTACAGATTTTGGTGCCTGCTTATCAGAAGCCATTGGGTTCAATGAGGGTATTGAGGAGAACTTGGCCAGAAGAAGTGAAACGCTATATGTCGGTTGGCGTGGATGTTAAGGCCTCCGAAGCGGGTACTCATCCCCTCTGGTCGAGCCTCCGAAGCCTTGGGCGGTGGTAAAGACATAGTGATTGAGCGCTACAAAGGGGGGTTTAAGCCTACGACAGCGATCCGCACAATGGGTTGCCCATAAAGGGGGTGTCCTGTAATAGGATCCTGGTGTACACTCTGCTTGTCACTGACTCCGTCGCACTACGCCTAGGTACCTCAGTGTACTCAACATTGTATGCATCGAACAAACTCAAAATATTCTGGCAACTTCAAACGTGATGGCACAAGTCTTCAAGACACGTCTGCACGCTTTCAATTATACCAAGAAAGTGATTCTTAAAAGTTCTGAAGTTGTTTATTAAAAGTTTCGAGGCGTTACAGGCCGTGGGCCGTGGGCGTGGCATTGCTTGCGGCGTGGTTTTACCACGGAACTCGGAATACTTAAACCTCATAGGTTAATCGGAGATTTGATATGGATAAAATTGGATGATTCCGCCCAAATGTATGGTCGAGCAATGAGGTGCAAAAAATATTGGGCGAGACGCAATATTTTTACAAACCATAGCGAGACCAATAAATATTGGCGAATGTCAAATTTTCTCTTATATGCGTAGATATCGATATATTGGTATCGGACACCTTTCCCCCCCCCCAAAAAAGCATGATAATGGCGAAACTTGGTCCGTTTATCAAATACGACCTTTGATAAATTGATTTCATAATGGGGTTTAAAATATCTGACAAGCCTATGACATATGACGACAAAGGTTAATTTTCAAGAGCTTTAATTTCATATTGAACTGGACCATAATCTCCAAAACAAGGAGACTGCAACCGCCGATAGTGTGAAATTTGTAGGGAAATACATGAAACGAATGCAAAGATGGCGAACACGCTAGCCTAACAACAAAAATTGGTGTCCACACAACAAACTTATTCTAAGTGTTTTCTACGAAAAATAATCAGTTTGCAATGAATTTGGACCTGATTAGCGGGAGAGGGGTAGTTTGGGGACGTTCCATGCAAAAAATGGGACAGTACGAATAGTTGTGACACAATGAAAGGAAATATGGAAGGATTTTAAAGATTCTAATTGCGATCGTAATTTAGAGTTTTTGGAGTGTTCGTTAACTACGGGATATGCAGGGATGAATTCAGTAAAATGGCAGATTAAATGACCGTTGACACGAATGGGCAAAGACTAGACAAAATTACGAATTAAACGTAATATCTAAACAAATGAAAAGGAAGGCATATCTGGGACGCTTTAGCCTAGGGAGTCTATTTCAATAGTAATAATTGGCACTACACCACGCTTTCAAGTCAGTACGTAATTCATAAAATCAACCAGAATGATCTTGAGTGGCTTAATGATGTGTGAGGAAGTGCGGGGCCAACAAAGGTCGTTTGAAGATTGAATTAAAATACTTGTCACACTTGCACCCCTCAACTCACCTGTGTTAATTGAAACTTTCTGGGCTAGTTTCTCAGGAGGATGGGAAAACAGATTGAGCCAAACTAAAAACAAATACCATCTGCATAATTTTGTCATATCATTGGAAGATACAGATTGTATTAGAAATTTTGTTTGAAGCATAATTAGTGGTTGTTGCTCACAGTTATACCTATTGTCAAAATGAGCAAATATAGTAACTCTTTGAAATTGTCAATCAGATTAGAGTGGCTAAGTCAGAAGCCAAAGTGTTATGGACTTTGCAAAGAAGCCCAAGAGCTGGTGACAATGTGGATTGTCAAATACTAGTAGTGCAAGTGAAATTCAACTCCTCTTTCTATTAACAAGAAGTTTGTTGCATTATTATTTCGAAAAAAAAATACGAAATGGAGGGGAAGCAGCTTTGTGAACAGTACAATACAAGAAGAAAGAAGGAGATAAGGTATCTGGTAAACAGTTTAAGGGCTGTTTGTGATACAATAAGTATTTGTTGATCTTGATTGGTGAAGGGGAGGATGGTTCTGCAGATGAGGTTCACTTGGGGAGATGGGTGAATATGAAATAAAGGCTTAAAAGCTGCGTCTAGAAGAATTACTGGACTCTCATCAGCGATGGGCACTAAACCTTATAATGTATGGATACTGGGAAACGCCGGAAGTGGTGAACAAACCTTGATGTCAAGAATCGCGTACAACTGGTCTAAGATGGTGAAAGATGATGAGATTAGCAATCTTTCCCCAATTAGAGAAATCGTGTAGGAACTAGCGCAAAGGAAAAATAGTTCTTCTCCTTGAAATGAACAAGATTGGAAATGACCCAAAAAACTTGTAGAAGCAAGAGAACAGATTTTACCAGGTGTAACAGCAGAAGCATGATGATGAAAAAGAGTAGGATTATAGTTTAGGAAGAAATGTTGATATTTTTGGAATGTTTTGATGAGCTTGCCTCAAACTTCAGGAAATAAAGTGCGAATGGCCCTTTCTATTCCATTTACATGTTATTATCACCACTAGACCAAACAAAAAAGTGATTCTACAGTGAAACAAAGGGTACACTCTTGTTTAAAAATTTCAGGATTTTCAGAGGATTGTATATTTACATAGGAAAAATATTTACTGTAATCGAAAGAACAAATCTTATAGAGCCATGACCAAAAAAATCCAAGAGACTCCCGTGCTTCAAATATGTCATCATTCCCAATTCTTTCTTGTATGATATGCCTCTGTGGGAAGATGTCCATGATAAAGGAGAAACTTTTAAAAGTATGACAAATTTGCTTCAGAAAGCTTTGAATTCTTAAACAAACCATTGCAAGAAAAAAGCATGGCAGTATCATGATTCTCTAGGTAGCGCTAAATCAGCTATAACAGAGTCATTTTCAATAATATTCGAATCATAAAGACAAAAATGCTGAAGAGGTTTGAGCAATCTGTTGAGAGATAGGGTTGGTCCATAGTGGAGCAGGCAAAACTTGTGGATGAACTACAGTCACTTTCATCCACAAAAACTTGAAGGAGCTATTGCCGTGCTGTATACTTGACAGTCTAAGTGATACACAGAGAATTGATGAGTTTGATGCATTTCTTAATCAAATCAATAAGGACAATTAGACCAGATATGAAGTATGTGCTGCGATTCTGTTGTGGGTTAACCCCCTTGAGGCGTACAAAAGATATATATGCCATATTGCTAAAATCATTCGTCATTTATCTGTAATGAATTAATACTGTTTGAGGTCTCCTTGTTTTGTTTTTGAAATGAAACTATCACATGTACTGATTGTTGTTTAGCAAAGGGATATACATGAAACCAAATATATTCATTATCATCAGCGTTAATATAAGAAATAAGAGGTTTGGAGCTATCAGTCACTTAGCACAAACAGTTATTGCCAAGGAGATCTGGTTGAGCAAAAATCAAAATGTATTCATATATTCAGGGATCGGTGTACAAAACCCATTCCATTATTGCATTGTATGTCCTCACTGTATATGAATGCACTTTTAACTGTTTATTACATTGAATTTAGATATGTGTCAATGCCAAAGATCCAGATCAACAGTTGAGAGAGTTCACAATGTTTTGTACACATAGGTAAATTGAAATGCACTAGATTGCACTAGTAAGGCTGCTACAGTGCATGCCATCTCTCAACCGGGTGAAATCAGTGATGTCACTCTTACAGGTGAATTGGATGACGACATTCCAATACTGAATAATGCCCTGAAAGAATCAACCTGTCCGCAAGCGCAACGCACTATGAGCACCATGACATGGAAGGCTCTACAGTGCATGCATCTCTCAACCGGGTTGAAATCAGTGGGTCATTTCTTGCGGTGATTAGATGATAGGATCCAATACTGAATCATGCAATGCACAAATTCAAACCTGTCCTGTGAGCATTGTGAGCAAAGAACTATGAGCTGATTACCTGGTAGGCTGCTACAGTGCATTGCCATCAGTCAGTAAAGTAATGTTGAGAATCGAGAAGTTCATTCTTACAGGTGAATTGAATTGGAACAATATTGCAGTAGTGAATGGTGCATGAAAGAATTCAGTCTGTCAAGTAAGCAAGGCAGTGGGAGAATAGGATGAACTATAATACTTATAACGTGCATGCCATCATTTAAGGAACACTACTGAGGTTATGTTGCCAGGTGGAAAGATGCACATCCAATAATTCAGAGTGAATCTTGAAGGTTTCATCTTTTAGGTGATGGACAAGGCAACTACAAATGTGATAACCTTGGTGTGAGGATTGTACAGTGTTCCAGCACTGAAAAAGTTAAGCTAACAATGTCATCTGATAGGTGAATGAGGTGATTAACTCTGTGATGTTGAGCAACTTGGTTTTATCAGGTGATATACTACAATGTGATGTGATGTGATACATTGGGAGATTGATGAGTTGCATGCCATACTGAAAAGGTGACACTTAATGGTGTGAAATGCCAAAGGTTGATTAGAATGACAACCATATAGCAGTGAGGTGAATATCGGAAGGAAGTTCACATGTCAAGGTAGATATATTAAGTGATCACATTGATGTGAGATGATTCGTTGCATGCCATCACTTGAAAGGTTACACTTATGGTTGTGAATGTGCAAGGTGAATTAGATGAAAACCAGTAGCAGTGAGTGAATTCACTGGTGAAGGAATTTAACATGTCAGCTGGATATATAAATGTGATCACATGATGAGATTGCTTAGTTGCATGCCAATCACTGAAAAGGTTTTACCACTTAATTGTGTGATGAATATTGCAGGTAATTAGATGCCAACATGTAGAGCAAGTTGATTGAATCACGGAGGAAGTTCACATGTGTTTAGTATTTTAAATGTGATCACCATTGATGAGGATTGCTTAGTTGACATGCCATCACTTGAAAAGGTTACTCTAATGATATGAATATGCACGGTTGAATTAATGACAAACATTATAGGCTTTGAAGTGAATCCAACTGAAGAATTTCACATGTCAGGTTATTATAGCGTACAAGAATATATTTAAATGTGATCACATGATGAGATTGATTAGTGCATGCCATCCCCACTTGACAAGGTTACACTTAATGTGTGAAGGTGCAAGGTGAGTTAGATGACAACCATGTAGCAGTGAGTGAATCACTGAAGGAATTTCACATGGTCGATAGATTATATTAACTGTGAATTCACCATTGTGAAGATTGCTTAGTTGCAGGCCTCACTTGAAAAGGTACTCGAAATGATAGGAAATGCAAGGTGAATTAAAATGACACTCTAGCTTTTGAGTGAATCACTGAAGGAATTTACATGTCAGGTTATTATAGCGTACAAGAATATAAAAAGTTGATCACATGGTGAGAATTGCTTAGTTGCATGCCATCACTTGAAAAGGTTACTCTAAATGATATGAATATGGGCAAAGGAATAAAATGCAACCATATAGCTTGAGTGAATCACTGAAGGAATTTCACATGTCATGGGTTAAGAGATGCAAGGCAATTATAAATGTGATCACATTGGTGAGATTGCTAAGTTGCATGCCATCACTTGAAAAGGTTACTAAAAAATGATATGAATATGCAAGGGAATTAGTGACACACACTGTAGCAGTGAATAAATCTCTGAAGGAAGTTCACATATCACGTTAGATATGATTGGCAAGTTTTGTAGTGTAAATGTGACCACATTAGTGAGATTGCTTAGTTGCATGCCATCACTATTAAAAAGGTATACGTGACAATGGTCTGTTTGGTAGGTGAAATTATATGCATTCTTAAACGGTTATTAACAGAAAGAGTGTTACTTATCGGTGAGGACATAATACAGTGTGATGTGAATGTGATAACATTGGTGAATTTGCTTAGTTTTATTGCCATCGTGAAAAGGTTTACACTTAATGGTGTGAATATGCAAGGTGGAATTAGTGGCAACCATGTAGCCGTGAGTGAATCACTGAAGGAATTTCACATGTTCAGATAGATATATAAATGTGATTTCCATTGATGAGATTGCTTAGTTGAATGCCCATCACTTGAAAAAGGTACCTTAAAAATGATATGAATATGCCAGGTGAAATTAAATGACACCCCATATAGGCTTTGAGTGAATCACTGAAGGAATTTCACATTTAATTGATTATAGAGTGCAAGGCAATATAATGTGATCACAGTGGTGAGATTGTTTAATTGCATGCCATCACTTGAAAAGGTTACTCTAAATGATATTGAATTATTCAAGGTGAATTAAGATGGGACAACACTGTAGCAGTGAGTAAAGCTCTGAGGAAGTTCACTATCACGTAGATATGATTGGCACGTTTGTGTATAATAAATGTGACCACATTTGAGATGCTTAGTTGAATTGCCATCACTTTTAAAAAAGGTTATACTTGACAATGCCTTTTGGTATATAATTACTCATGCCAATTCTTTAGACTGAGGTATTTTAACAGAAAAAAGGAGT
>JAMKCH010044588.1:0-10972 GCA_023653785.1 Ophioderma brevispina
TCTGCACATTTTGAAGAAAAAATTGACCCAGGTATATTAAAATCACAAGGTCATTTGGTTCTATCACATCTAGTCTCCTGAACATATTTTTGCAACTGCACATTTTCCCCATTATAATCATAAAATTCCACCTTGGAAGGGCTTGTCATTTTGGTAATAGTGTTCATATTGAAATATCGTATTGGGTATCAATTTTGGTAGATCTCTTGGACGTCTATTTCCTCATCAATGGGCGTGCTGGCAACATTGTTTTTTCATTTCCTCTTCCCTTGACATGGCTTGTCTGGCCGTCATTTTTTTGGCAGCTTCATAAACATTGCTGAAGATTTCCTTTTCCCTCGTAACACAAGAACAGTTTTCTTAAGACACTGCAATTTTCCCCAGCAAAAACCATATGTGCTGAACAAATACATTTGTTTTTCTTGAACAAGCTACAAGTCAGGTGTTGGCCACACCATTCCTCTACTTTCAAAGTGTATACATCGTCAGAATCTATATACAAATTTTGGTTGTAAATGGCATGAAATTGTTTTCTTGAGATAAAATTATCTTCAGCCTGTGTTCCCATTTCTTCCAAAGGTTATCTTGTACAATATCATGTGTTTACTGCTGATACGGCATATAGGCTTTGTGGTATGATGTTTTATGGAAAAACCTTCCTCAAGAACTGCCTTTTTGCTTCTGCACTTTACTGGCACCTCACAGTGGTTTTCCACTTCTAAGTGCGTCTTGAACTCATTGGCCAGGCATACTCCCCCCCTACTTAATTCCTTTGGCTTTATGACAATTCTGTCATATACAAACTCATGCAACCCGGTCGGTTTTCTTTCCCAATTTCTTCTTTTAAAATTGCTGTCATAGATTTCTGCAATTGATTTGTAAATTTATTGGGTGGATTCCAAGCCAGCTGCTACAACGTGGTTTTCCTCTTGCCATGTGTGTTTATTGCAGCGATCAGTGAACCGGGGTTTTTTTCCTGATGTAAGTATGCAAATAGTATAAATGCCTGGTGGGCATATTTTTTTCCAAGTTCTTTTAACTTGTCATTGAAGCGATCAACCTAAATAATCGACAAGCCCTTTAATACACTTCCCTTTAAACTCGGTCCCCAAGATTGCTGCAAAACATTTCACCATGTGCCCGTTACTAGGAACTTGCAGTTGTTCACGTTCCTCCTTGATATCTTTTTGATGTGTTGAAGCCACCAGGAATGAATATTGCAAACCGCTGGTCCTACTAGAACACTCTTCCTTTTCCATTTCCCAGGGCTGCCTTGCCATCGTTCCATAAATTAAGGACTTAACCTTACCAAACCTTTTGATAGCAGATGCAAGGAATTGATACTCCTCCACTCTTTGCCCGAGCTGGTATTCATACCAACAAATACAGATGGATGTTTCAGTGGGTCCCTTTCTGTATACAAACATTTTGGCATGGCAATATGTGAAAATGGTCCATAAAATGGCCCACATTTATATGTCCATGTCCATGTGGAGCTGTGTGCCAGGACAATCAACTCAGCAAAAATTTGAAATCAAATTAAGTTGGTCTTGATTGCCTGCAAAGTATTTCGTTTCCCTTTGTCCACTTTTCTTGAAAAGACATGTTCTTTTAAAACATTTACCTGCTTCCTGCGCATTCAACTATGAGCTAATAAATCTCATTCCCATGGTGCAGTTCAATAGCTTTCATCCACCAGTGTATTGAGCAATACACACCCTGATTTTTATTATGATTTATATACCCATAACAGCATGTTCATCTGTTTAACATGTGCCAATCCAAGGTTAATGAACTGAGCCCTTGGTAGATAAGCATATACCTTACCTCATAGTGATTAGCAGCTTTCCCATTGGGAATTTTTTGAGGCCCATTCGCTTCTACTCTTTGACCTTACAACTTTTTCGCCCTTGTGATTGTAGACCTGTGATCTATTTTTTGCGAGTTCACTGGGATGAGATAAGGCCATCAACCCACCAACTTCATTGCTAATTGACACTACCATTTTTAGTTGTGTCATTCCTGTGAGTTGTTCAGACTTTGCAAAACTATACAGATGGTTTTTTTTTTGGGGCAAAAAATATATCCTGTGGCTTTTTTACAATTCCAATGAGGGTCTCTTAAAAAACTGCTAAAACCATCCGGGAATTTTTACTGTATGAAAACATATCTTTTGCTATTCTTTGCTACCTTCAATTGCTCACCTGAAATACTACTCGGGTGACACGTTATGCACAATTTCTTTACTGTACTTTTTTTGCATTAATATTTACTGTGTATCATTACCCTCGCGTGTCCGAGGGATTACCTGGAATTGTTTGTATTCACAAAGGACCGTTTCTTTTGGTACACAATTAGCTGGCATATGGGTCTTGTGCCATCCGTTGTCAAATCTCTCGTCCAATTTTGTTGTGTCTATGATATTCTCACCCACTGTGGCAGACTTGTGCACACTGTTTCGGAGCCACATGTCTGCCACGCACACTTGATAATAGTGAGAAATGTATTGCATATCTGTATTACTTCACACGGGGTGATTTTGATTTTGTATCTGAAAAAAGAAAAAATAATATTCTATTGAGTTTAAACTTAAAAGTTCTATGATAAGCTTTATTCACAAATATACGAAAGCTTCCGAACTGGTGCCCTTTGTCCAATGTTGTTTACATTTCCGGTCCGAATGGCCACTTAACAATGTCGGGTATTATGTGGAGCTACAAGATCAATGAAAAAGTTCTGACCAGGTCACATCTTGATAGTGGAACCAATGTGTTCCTTTGAGGTCAAGGTTGGCAACAATGCTGGTCTGATTGCCAATAAATTCCATATATGATGGCTTTGGGGGATATTTTTTAAATGAAAGGTTTAGGGTATTACATTTTAATCCTGTACCATATAGGCATAGCCCAATGTTTCTCTGATAGACATTCATATTCCTTTCCTCTGCATCTGAGAAGCACATCCAAGAAATTGTTGCCTTTTATGGCCACATTTTGTTGCTGTAAGTCTTTCATGGGAATACAGATCATTGTTTCTTGTGCATAGTATCATCAGTTAACCCTCCTTGTAAAAGTTGTGTCAAGCTTCTTTGCACAGCATCTCACCTCCTCACCTGGTGTTTATCTGTTGCCTGCTTCCATCATCACAGATGGACATCCAGTGCTCGGAATAAAGCTGCGATGCTGAATGTCAGGCTTAATTAGCTCCTCACCTGGTGTTCTCTGTGCCTGATTCCAGTAATCACAGATGGACTCCATTGACTCATATAAAGCTGGCATGCTGGATGTCCGGCTTAATTAGCTCCTCAACTGGTGTTCTCTGTGCCGCTTACAGTCATTCAGATGGACTCATTGACTCATATAAGAGGGATGCTGGCGGTCAGGTTAATTAGCTCCTCAACCTGGTGTTTCTGTGCCTGCTTCCAATAATCACAGATGGACTCTATTGACTCATACAAAGCTGTGACATGCTGGATGTCCAGGCTAATTAGCTCCTCCCATGGTGTTCTCTATGCTGCTTCAGTAATTACAGATGGACTCCATGGATTCGTATAAAGATGGCATGCTGGATGTCGGCTTAATTAGCTCCTCACCTGGGGTTCTCTGGTGCCTGCTTCCAGTTTCATCTAGATAGACCCATTGACTCGTATTAAAGGATGGCAGCTGGATGTGGGTCTTATTAGCTCCTCACCTGTGTTCTCTGTGTTCTGCTTCCCGTAATTAAAGATGGACTCCATTGACTCGTATAAGATGACTGCTGGATGTTGGGCTAAATTAAGCTCTCACCTGGTGTTCTCGTCTGCCTGCTTCCAGTAAATCAGATGGATTCCATTGAATCGTTTATAAAAGATGGAATGTGGAGTCAGGCTCAATTAGCTCCTCACCTGGGTTGATTCTCTGTGCCGCTTCCCCCCCAAAAAGTCATGCACAGATGGATCCAGACTCATACAAAGGCTGGCATGCTGGATGTAAGGTTAATTAGCTCCTCACTGGTGTTCTCTGTGCCTGCTTCAGTCATCAGATGGACTCATGACTCGTACAAAGATGGCATGCGGATGTCAGGCTTAATTAGCTTCACCTGGTGTTCTATGTGCCTGCTCCAGTCTCTCAGATGGACTCCAGTGACTCGTATAAAGATGGCAGCCTGGATGTTGGGCTTAATTAGCTCCTCACCTGGGGTCCGTTCCCGAAAAAAAGACAGTCGTAAATCTACATGCATACATGTCATGCCTGAGTGGACAAATTTGTCCAAAGCACTGTGTAACTGAGATGACAAGGGTATGTTATGTAGCGACATACGCAGAGTAGCTATACACGTAGGGCTACGCACGAGTTTGGGGAACGAGCCCGGGGTGCCTCTGTGCCTGCTTCCAGAATCAGATGGATTCCATTGGATAGGTATAAAGTGGCATGCGGGATGTCAGGCTAATAATTAGCCCTCACCTGGTGTTCTCTGTGCATGCTCCAGTCATCACAGATGGACTACTATGACTCATACAAAAGCTGGCATGCTGGAATGTCAGGGTAATTAGCCTCCTAACTGGTGTCTCTGTGCCCGGGCTTCCAGTCATCAGATGGAATCCATTGACTCATATAAAGCTGGCATGCTGGATGTCCGGCTTAATTAGCTCCTCACTTGTAGTTCTAGTGTTGCCATGCTTCCAGTCATCTCAGATGGCCGCCATTACTGTATTAAAGCTGGCATTGTGGATGGCAGGTTAATTAGATCTCACCTGGTGTTCTCTGTGCCTGCTTCCAATAATCACAGATGGCCCATGACTCGTATAAAGCTGGCATGCTGGATGTCCGGCTTAATTAGCTCCTCACCTGTGTTCTCTGTGCCTGTTTCCAGTAATCACAGATGGACTCCATTGACTCATATAAAGCTGGCATGCTGGATGTCCGGCTTAATTAGCTCCTCACTTGTTGTTCTCTGTGCCGCTTCCAGTAATCACAGATGGACTCCATTGACTCGTACAAAGCTGGCATGCTGGATGTCCGGCTTAATTAGCTCCTCACCTGGTGTCTCTGGCCTGCTTCCAGTCATCAGATGGACTCCATTGAAGTCGTATAAAGATGGCATGCTGAAGTCAGGCTAATTAGCTTCTCACCTGGTGGTAGGTTCTCTTGTGCCTGCTTACTTCCAATAACACAGATGACTACCAGTGACGCATACCAAGCCGGCATGCTGGATGTCAGGTTTAATTAGCTCCTCACCGGTTGTTCTCTAGCCTGGCTTCCAGTAATTTCAGAGGACTCCATTGACTCGTTTATAACGTGGCTGTGGATGTCAGGCTTAATGAGTCTCACTGGGGTTCTCTAGCCTGCTTCCAGTCATCACAAAATGGACTCCTTTGACTCATATAAAGCTGGCATGCTGGATGTCAGGCTTAATTAGCTCCTCACTTGTAGTTCTCTGTGCCTGCTTCCAAAATCACAGATGGGACTCATTGACTCATACAAAAGTGGCAGCTGGATGTCAGGGCTTACTAGCTTCTCACCTGGTGTTCTCTGTGCATGCTCCAGTCATCACAGATGGACTCCATTGACTCGTACAAAGATGGCATGCTGGTGTCGGGCTTAATTAGCACTTAGGTCTTTTGGGAAGGGATGGCAATGCTTGTGACAGTTTAGCAAATTGCTCATTGTTGCCGGACTGGATTTTGCTCATCTGAATTAAAGCAAATAATTATCCATCAATAAAAGCATTGGGGAGTGGGAGTTTGAATATAGAAATTACATGGTTTTAAATATGGGTAAGGAAGAACTATGCTAGTGATATGTGGTGTGCTGTTTTGAAAAAAATATAAAAAATTAAAAAAATATTATATTTTTAATAAACATATTATTTTTGTACTCCTGTCACCAGACAGGGCATTTTATAGAGTAAAACATGTTAGTATCCAAATTTTGAAAGAAGGATGAGAGTAAAGAAGGATGAGAGTTTTATCTTTTAGGTCGAAATATTATTATTTTCCCATGTGTTAGCACAATGTCTTCACGCCTGATTTTTAAAGAGGAAGCCATTTTGTTATTTTCTAGTTGGTCAGGTTTGAAATCATTTCCAGTGATCCAAAAACCTGTTAAAAGGCTTATTGTACATTAGCAAACATGTAGCAATCGTTATTTAAAATTCTGAAGCAATCTTTAACTAAAGTTATGGACTGAAATGTTTATAAAAAAATGGAATGTGGTTCTCAAAATAGAGCAGGAGCCCAAATATCATAGGGGCTTATTTTAAAGAGCCTATGAGGAGCTGGAGATTTCCAGAAAAGACGCGCCAAATTTTTGAAACCTACAATCTTGTTCATAAGTTCCTGGGAACAGTAGTAATATAGGCGCTATGGCAAGGAAATTAGGCTGCGAGAAACATTGTCTTTATAACTTTCTTCACCCTTCCCCCCCCCTCCCAAGTCAATGTTGTCGAGTACAGCAGCGAGATTGGCACTTGTAATGTGTCACCACAACATGAATTGAGGGGGCGGGGAAAAAAATATACACCGGGTGTGTCCAAACAATTATGAACAGATTGTATCAGTGTCCAAAGAAAGGAAAATGTACATATTTATAAAAACCAATCATAACTAGAGAGTTCATTATAGATAAAAATGCATTTTTCAGGAAATACAAACACCATCCTTAAACTGTATTACCAAACACCAAAATACATACTAATTTACCAAATAACTTGATTTATTTACCATTTACATTTAAGGACCAATTTAAATAGCAAGGATTACACGACGTAAATAAATACAGTTACAGAGTCAATTTCAAATTACATTATTCACTTTGAAACAAGGGGCACAGGCACACACCATTATTTTTTTTCATTTTTGCTCTTATATACATGGGCTGAATGGTGGTGATGATGTTGGGTGTCTTATAGTGCTGGTGTGGGGGGGGGGGAGGGGAGGGGTAGGTGGCGGTGGGTTGATTGTGAGGATAGTGATGATGTGCATGAATGATTTCGTTGGATGATATGAACTGAGAAGTTTATTAAGAAGAAAATAGTGCACCACGAAACATCACGTAACCCAAGTGTTTACAACAGAAGAAGCGAGGCCGTTGTAAAAACTTATTACATATTTAAGCAACAATGAAGTCACAGTTCACTATTTATGCCTTATCAGTCACTTATCAACAAACTTTGACTCTTACTACGAGAGTGTTCACTATGATTCATTAGGTCTTTGGATTGAAAAAAAAGGGGGCGAAGTGTGTTTTGAATTATCAGATCAGTTCGGACATTTGGTAGTGCATAGCGTCGACCATTTCCCAGTGTTAGCTAAGCCTTGTTGGAAGGTAGACATGGCGGACGAGTTATCTGAAAGATCTGTCCGACAAAGTATCTAGTTAGTGAAATATATAGTCAAGCAGATATGGATAGATTTCCAGACAGGAGGTCTTTTTCAGATGCCATTATTGAAGCTTTTCAGATTCAACAAATGTGTCATACTCCACTGGGTTTGCAGCTTGGAAAACCACCAAAATTCAGGGCAGCAAATACCATATTGCTTTGAAGTTAGATCGGTGCCAACGATGGCTACCAGTCCGAAATTTCCTTCAATCAGAGTTTAACATCAAGTTCAATTTTCAAATTACGTAATTCAAATAGTTATACGGGCTCGGCATATGCCAACAAAAGATGTTATAGTACGCCTTGGAATCAGAAAATCATCCCGACTTTCGGCACCACCACGGACAATGGCTGCCAGCCAAGTTATTCGGCAGTCAGCATCTCAAGTAGATCTTCTCAACCCCAAAGAAAAGCGCGCCGTGTGTGTGAGACTACGTAATTTGAAGTTGCACAAATTATAGAGGGAAAAAAAGTTGAAACCGATCGAAGTAATAAAAGTACTGCGGTTTGCTGAAATTGCAACAGCAAGAAGGGAAATGTTCATCTCTCCGAATTTATATACAATCATTCCAAAAGGGCTCTCAGACGAGATTCGGCAGGACGCGACCGCTGGGAGGTGGAAACAGCCTCACGCAAGTGAAGATTTCCCGTCTCACCAGATGACAATTCTGAAAAGAACACTGACAAACGAGTGTGCATCGGGATGTGCCAGACTGGATCGCACAGGCCAAGCATTCTCACTAGAAATAAACATCGAACAAGCAACATTCACAGGATTCATCCGTGAACTTCTGCGTAATGGAAGAGGGAAGTATAGAAATATTATGCTTCTTGGACCAGCAATTGCGGCAAGGACTTTTCTGCTATCACCACTCTCCAGAATATACAAGGCATTTGCCAACCCAGAAGCACACACATTGCTTGGGTAGGAAGTGGAAAGCAAGCGGGAAATCATTCTGCTGAAATGCTTTTCGATGGACCAGCCAGGTTAATAAAAGTGTTCTTCTCTACCAACTTCATAAATCAAAAGAAATGGTTGCACTTAGTACTATTTTTACATTTTAAAACTGTAATAAAAACAATAATACTTCATGCAAGTGCAAGTTTGAAATTTCAACTGTGTGTCTGTGGGGTGGGGGGGGAGGCGGCGGGAGTGTTGTGTGGGTGAATGTTTATACAGAAAAGTAAAGACCAGAGTAAATTATGTTCTCAATTATTGTATTTCTATTTCTAGGATTATCAGGTGTGTGATGGTCTTGGTCAGATCTACTTCTGTTGAGTGGAAGGGGGAGAGTAACTGTTCCTCTACCGGGCACCAAAAACACACTACGCCAGGGACATATCGTGTCTTCAGATGTCCCCATATTTGTACCACCAGGCACCCTATCAATATAACACGGACCGTGGATGGAATGCGAAGTGGTCGATGCACGTGAGACGGAGATGATGTCTGTCCGTTGGCGCACGTTTAATTTGAATGCCCAAATCCCACAGGAAAAGAAAAAAAAATCTTTCAACCAGCCCACGTTGTTTTGTCAAGAATTTGTTTTCTAAATCTAATTTTGGCAAATATATTGTGGAGGGATGCACACACGCCTCCATTGAAAATAATTAGTGCCGTAAATTATCCTTAAACCTTTGTAATAAGGAGGTGCTCTTTTCTATATGGCATGCTAAGAAGGTGGGTGACCCAATCGAGACCTCGACACCCCCACACTACTCCATCCAAAAAATGGAGAGTCTGATATCAGAAGAAAGTTCAGTATTTTCTCTTGACACCATTGAAATTTGAGGCCCAGAAAAAGTTGCCTTGACTTTATGAACAAAAAACGTCCCTAAGTTGAGATAGAATACATTTATTAACACACCATCACACACAAACGATGTGCCAATTCAGTACACAATTTTTGCATGAACTATCAAACTGCCTTGACAACCTATTTAAATCCAAAATTTGTAATCAGATGTTTTGTTGAGTGCTTCCATGAGAAGGATTAAAAATCATATGAAATTGGATCAAGATCGGATGCAACACTTTAAAATGATTGCACCTGATGTGAAGAATGACATAATATTATAGTAGGCCCAAAGTATTCACGTCCTTAATTTGTCCCATTAAAGGGAGAGGAATCTCCTTGAATGATTTTTGTATCACTTAAATGACCAAATTGGTTCATTCTCCAAAAATAATTCAAGTTGGATGACAACAAAACAAAAATCTACTAAATATTTTAGTGCACTTACGTAATCATTTTTCGAAAAACAATCACAAGTAAGCTAAAACACAAAACATTTACCAATTCAACAAATCGAGTTTATAGACGTTGATTGTAGGATGGTAATTGAACATTAATTCATTATTGGAAAAAAATGTAACTATACATTCCCTGAATCTTGGGCCAAAATTGTTTGAATTACAATTCACATTAAAATTTTCAGATCAGATAGATAGGAATAGATAGATAGATAGAAGATAGATAGATAGATAGATAGATAGATAGTAGATAGATAGATGAATAGATAGATAGATAGATAGATAGATAGAGAGAGATGAGAGAGAGAGGAGAGAGGAGAGATGGAAGACAGATAGCGATAGGATAGATATAGATATAGATCTAACATATCAAGAAAAAAGAGTAAAAAAAAAATATTATATTTTTCACGTTGGAAAGTGGATTCGAACCCAGAAACAATGGATTAGTAGACCAGTGTAACTGCCACTAGACCAGAGTAACAATTCGATGAAATGAAGACAATCAAAAGATGTTATGCATTCTCTTGCCGATTATGTCATCTCAAACGTCAGTTTAAATGACAAATTCAGGCTTTATGATTGCTAAGCTTTCGATCAACAACGGTTAACACGATATAATAGAGAGTAATAACTCGGAAGATTTCAAATAGACTCTAAATAGATACAATTTTATCGGTCTACAGAAACCTGAAAAGAATTACACGTATCTTTTTTAATTCTATCTTGGTAGACCGTTGATTACCCAGAATGCATCTCTGATCGATAGCCATTTTAATAGGGCTTAAGTTTACAACCGAAACACATACAACGTGGTAGTGTAGTGGCAAATCCATTGGCTTGTCAACATTGCTTCATTGAAGTTCTTAAGTTCGAATCCATATTGTGTTTTTTTTTTGTTCACCCAAATCACTCCGTTAATAATTTCAGCCTTCTAAATTCATTTTATAACTTTAAATTTCGTATTGCTTTCACAATAGTTTCGTCTCTGAGATCTGAAAGAACAGCTCTCTAATACCTACCTACCCCTCCCCCCCAACACACACCTGTTTCCATACACACAACAATGCGCTGCTATTTAATGCAAAAACGATGTATTATGACAGTTATAGAAATGAAGTTTCTCTTACATACAGTTGATTGATCACGTTCAGTATTTGATCCTTTCTCCTTTGGCTCGTATAATCATTTCTAGTCTTTTATTCATCGAGGCTATTGTTTTATCAATGGTTGTCCTGGGAACACTCTGTAGAGCTGCTTTTATTCGCCGAATAAATTCCTCGCGACTCTCTGTCTTTACCTTCTTAGCGGTTGTCCTCAGTTCCTTTTGGACAAGATGAAAAACGTTCTTGATAGGGTTTA
>JAMKCH010044589.1:0-12951 GCA_023653785.1 Ophioderma brevispina
AAATTACGGCATTAAAATTGATTAACGCGTTCAAAAGTTACAGCTGCAGAAGTGAAAGTACCCAATGTGAAAAACCGAACAAGTTACACGTTAGAGTAACCCAAAGGGTATTATTGGATTAACGTTCAGCTTTGGTATTTGCAGCATATCTTCTAATTAAACATTTGGAATACATGTCAGGAAATACCAGTGACGTGACCAGTCTGTGGGTGAGGGCATGGGAGGAGGGGGGTTAAGGGCGGGATCCGCACTCGAAATCGTTGCCCCCTCCTGGTCCCAAATAGAGATCAGGAAAAGTAATACATTTATAGTATTGACAGATTACCTTGTTCACCTTTACAAAATGTGTTTTATTGAGGCCCCAAAAGTTAAATGGTTGCCATCGCCTGGTCCCCCTCCCAAAATGAAAATGTATGGTTACATCGTTGGGTAAGACTGTAAAATGAAACCAGATATAAAAATAATATTTTATGAAATCAATATTTAGACTTGAAGCAACAATTTGCAGCATTCTTTTCAACTTGCTTGATTTCCACGCGGTAAAATTTCAAAATATAGGGCTGGATAACAGATAAAGCATAAGAATTTTCCATTTTAAATATATCCTGTTAATTTCATTAAATCTTAAGTATTCTACATTATCATTCAACACATGTCCTGCGTGCGCATTTGAATACGGAGCCAAAGAATCAACCAGTTAATTTATTTTGAAGCCCTCACGCTGCGTAGTAATGAGTAGTAATGAGTCGGTGTGCAATTTGTTCGGGTCAGGAAATGGATACCTTCACAAAAATAACTGTAGCCTTTGAATGGCTTGATCGATTTTAAAAATTTAAAAATTATTGTGAAAGCTGATTAAACAGACTATCTAATACATGAATTAATTTGGTAAATTCCGTTAATACTTCTTCATAAAAAATCCTTCATTTGGTTGTACTTTTTTCTGACTCACCCTGTATCTCATATTTTTGACATTTTTGAGAAAATTCGGTAGTGTTAATATGATGTTGAACTCTTCATTATTACAGAGTTTCAGACTTGGACTCTACCTAATTAATGAGATATTAATTAGCAAATTTGGTCTATGTGCATTTAATTCAAATTTATTTTTCACATACAGCGCTATCTGACATAGATCACTATGTGATGTACTAAAAATAACGTACATGCGTACTTTAACACGGCGATGAATACATTACATACCGAGCTATCTGTGTTCTATCTAAGAAATCAATATCAATATGATACATATATCTTCATCACATACCGATCTATATCAAATCTGCGTCACATACAGCGCTATATGACATAGATCACTATGTGATGCACTGATACGACAATTGCGCCTTTTTTATAATACGGTGATGAATACGTCACATACTGGTCTATCTGTGGTCTATCTCAGACATCGTTTGGAAAAACAAAAAAATCTACATCACATACTGATCTATAAGTTTACAGTCATATTATACAGTGTTGGCTAGATAACCAGCATTTATTTTTCACTGAATTAAAAACTCTGAAGTGTTTTCTTGATGATATTTCCTTTTGCTTGGTAGTAAATGACGCAATCGGTATGTTTCGAGCGTATTACGAAGGGAAGATTTTCAATTGCGATTTTCTCGAAACACGTATTTTGTAAGATAGATCAGTATGTGATGGAACCGACGGTATGTAATTAGTCCCTGCCACGAGTAAATGAAGTAGCCGATGTAAAATAGGGATTTGTGATCTGTGATGTCTTGTGATTGGTTGATTGATTTGTTAGGACTATATGTGTGTACAATGTACGTGGATATGTTTCGCGGAAGGCGCTGAGAGGATGTGATTTGGTGTATACATGCCCGTATACATGACTGTCTGTTTTGCGGCAAGAATTATCGTTTGCATGATAGCAGTGGATATAGGCCTTATTATCATCATGTATACATGAAAAATTACATTGGTGAAATTATCGCATTATTACACCATTTGCAAAGAAAATATATGTAATAGATGGGATTAATTTTTGTTTTGCACACGATATGGATAAAAAAGAAGGTTTTGTCCCCTGTCAGTTTATTTATATGACATAGTGGCTGAACCACCAAATGTTTTGGTGTTCATGTTCGCGGAGCCAATGGGATGTGCAGTGATTCGGCGTTTTTTTGTCTAATCTTGCAAAGGAACTTCGTGTTTTCATAGTAGATATATCAAGTTATTTGTATTTCGTTTTGAGAACCCCCATACTTGCTATGTACTAGTCTAGACGTGAGAATGTAGGTAGAATTGATCTGGGAAGTGATTGACATGAATTATTGAGTATAAATGTGGGGGGGAAAGATGGACTATTTTTTTTATTAGAATGGGATTTGGGCGTGCATTTCCTAAGAATATGATAATGATAGAATGAGCAAGTACAAGGATTTGTTTAACATCTTATGTTTATTCGTTAATGTTTATTTTAATAGATTCAACCCATCGTGTCACCCGAAGACGTTTAAGACTGCGTCATTATTTGGGGAAAAAGGCATTGTGGCCCAATTTTACTGTTTCAGGCCTGAACTAAGATAATCTAGCCTTTCAAGTTTACATGGAGAGTGCAAAGCATTTTTTGTTCCTATCCAAACACGGCGCTCAAAAGTCAGTATACCATTGAGCAAATGCAAATAATGAAGCTTATCCGAATGTTGTGAACATAATGTAGCTATAAATTGCATTTACGTTGTCCTTAATGATTTCATTAAAACACAAAATTATTTTTTATATAATTCTGCTATCAGACCACCTGTCTTCAAATGTAAATTTTTAGCGTGGAATTGTTAATTTCCATACATTGCACATCCCCTCATTCCACTGCCAATACCTTCAGAAAAGTACCAGACGGTGACACGATGGTTGGAATTTACTATAGTTTTCAATGTAAATAATAACATTTAGTACTATTAGCTATTTTTTCATAATGCGTCATGTACAAGCTATTCTCATGTATCTAATCAAACACTGGTTGGCCTTATATTGGCATGTGCCCTTATGTAGCTTAAGAGATGATCCTAATTATGGTTGACAATACCTACATTCAATGAAGTATCCAACACCCATGTAAGACAATATTGAAAAAAATTCTCAATAAATGTAAGAGAACTAAAACAAATTGCAAGCTGCAACAGCTACTTTACCTGTAAATTAATTAAACACAAACAGCTTCCTACCTTTTAAGCAATGTCATCCGCGCTTATAATTGTATACTCCTTTATGTCTAAAAATGTTAGCATCAATCAGAAATATTAAAGGCATTGATCCTAAGCACTTCATTTTTTGTTTTTTGTTTCACTAGATTCCCTGGAAAACTTATTTCCAAAATTTCAGTGATTCTTAACGGTGCGTTTTTAATGTTATGATGGCCAATGTGTGCTCACGCTGCCTCCATTGGACCTGTCGTGTTATTTTCCTCCGCTTAAAAACACAAAATACGAAGTTACAATAATCTTTTTTTTTTTTAAAAAAATCGCATGTTTACATGTAAAATTAGGCACACCTACTATACTTAATCCAAACAATTTCATGATTAAAATTCTCAACCTTTTGTGGCACGTTAGAAGGAATTGACTGTGAATCACGAAATGCCCCTTAATAATAATTCTGAACCAGACAACTGCTATTAATAACAAAGATGCAAACACAACACCTTTGTTAATGTTTAACACACATTTCCTTTATACTTTATAAAATCATGCTGCCCATGTAGAAGATTAGTTACAATAAGTGTTATTTCGATAGTTACAAATATGTTATACAGTAATATGTTCATGTATTGTATAGTGTTTGATACAGTTTATATTATCCTATGTAATTCACCTATGACATTCCAAATAAAGACCTAACAGTATTCCCTTATTAATTCCTCATGATATACTTAGTCATTACTCATCATACCTGTAAATTGGTACTAACAACACCTTGTTTTATAAAACATTCACATGTCTCTTCAAATGTGTTTAAGAAACCAAAACGTATTGCTCATTTTTAATCTCATAATTTCAAAAAATAAAAAATTAAATTGAATAATTTTTAACTTAAAATCACCCGTTCACCAAAAAATGTAATTTTCTCTTTGGCTGACACCACTAAAGACAAGACTTGTTAAAACCATTTCCCTTATGCGCACCACTAATACGCACATGCATGAAAAATCACAAACTTGCTTAACTTACACCTCCCGCCAAAAGTGCCATCTTCACCACAATATTGCCAACATCTTCCGATTGTAAATACCATATTCTCTAAACCTCACAGCTGAAAATGTCAACTCATTTTATTTTTGTAAACACCTCATAGCAATATTTTATGCACAGTAATTTCTGTTCAACTGTGTACTTCTTCATGTCCTCGTCTTCAAACCATCAAAAGCCACTAACACGATGATTGTCTTTTTTTAAAATATTCGTGTTTGTCTATATGCTTCTGGCACCAATTCATATGCTTTGAGGCACTGCCTGCTTTACCTCGGTCATAATCACTACATCTGGTCGAATTTGAATGACGCGGAATATGTTGTTCTGCGGGGCTGTGTCTACCAATTCACACTGACTGAGCAAAGGTCCAAGACCTCCTTGGGCCTTTCAAGCCTTTTTGCAATTTTCTCAAAGTGTAAGAAGTATTTGTCTACTTCTTGTCCTGAAATTTTGGACGCAGGCTAATATTTTTTCGCTGCAATCAAAACCAGAGGGCCTTGGAAGAGTCTGATGAGGAGCCTTGTTGTTTTCAATTTTTCTAACTCTGACTGAGCTTCAAGCTCTTTTGTTTCATCTCATGGATGCAATTTTTACCTTTTTCCAATCTTTTCTTTTTCATTTTAATTCCATCTCTTTTTGTTGCATCTCTTTTTGCACTTGCATTTTTTCTTTCTCTATTTCAATTTCCTTTTCTTTTCTGTTTCTGTTTCTATTTCCATTTTTTATTCATTTCTAATTCCTTTTGATTTCGAGTTCTTTCCACTTGAATTCATCACTTTCATCACTCTTGTTCCTGACCGCCTGAATCCTTTCGCAGATATGACTCATCCAACATCTTTCCTGACTAAATTTTAATCAGATTATTTTGATAATCGGTTTTTTCCATGGCATGTTTTGCCTCAGTCCTAAATGCTTGGCTAATTTCATCACCTCAGGTGTTTTTCAGCTCATCAAACTTCTCCCAAGTTAGTTGCCCTAAAAAACTCTTCTGGATTGAACTCCATTGTGATTGTACTCTACAACACATATATTACTTGAACCAATCTACCAGTAGTACATGTAAGACCCCAAAATTTATGTATGCCAAAATGTGCACCATGTTTAACAATATTGTAACCTTTTTAGGTGTGTAAATGTTTGAACATAAGGCTAAAGTTATCTCAATTCAATTCCGAAGGACGAGCCCCCAAACTGTTATACGTTCTTCGTGGGCGTCTAAGGTCAGAAATACATTTCAACACAACAAATGAGCCTTGTGGCACAGTGATCTAAATTTTATATAATATAAAATTTTATGATTTGTAAGTGGTTCAAGAATTTGGTATGTCCAAACAACTTAAATAGTAAAATTTACACACATTAGTTAAGATTACTTAGGGTTTAACTAGTGTCTGTGTTGAAAAGCGTTGCAGTTCACCGATGATCGGTCCCTCAACACGCGAAGACTTCAAATGACAGCAATGCAAAATCACCAAATTATAAAATCCTCAGGTAATATTCCCTTGGAATCTTCTCAGTCCTGTACTTTTGTCCAGCAGTTTCAGACGACAAGGTAAAATAATTCCCTCGAACTAACGACTCTAATATTCCACAGTATATCCGTCCAAGATAATCACCACGATTTTCTATCTGTCCCAACATTTGGAATCCTATTTTTGATTCCCATTACTTTCGGCTTCAAAGAAGACAGGAATAATTCAGCACTCTGCTCACATGGATTTGAAAATATGATAAATCAAATGGCACTTTGTGGAGCATACAATCTACCATTATTGTAGATAAAACTAGCTATAAACATACTGTATATCTGATTACACTGCTGACGAATCTTCTGGCCAAGTTTTCCTTCATATAAACCAATATTTCATAAAGTTCCCAAGTCGTAAAATAGACATTACAACTCTGAATACAACATCACTTTCCCTATATAACTTTGTGGGGATTCCCTGATCTTAACATGTTTTGATCTCAAAGCATAGACAAGTTGATTCCGTTTCTAAGTTTTACATCTGGGAATTCCAAACACTGTTCTAGTTGTCAACACAGGGGGCATCTGCAAAACAAACAAGGAATATGCCCCTTTCTCTTTTTTATAGTAAACAAAAATTATTTTCCTGTGAGAAATCTTTAAATAAAAAAAGAAAAACGTAAAAAAATATTTTTAAAGTTTAATCAGAACCATGGCGGCTATATACCAACACACATAGGAGAAAATTCACTTTTTCGCCAAAAAGGTTAGGAATATCAGATTTTCATGCGTTTTTTTACTCTTTTTGATGGGAAATGATTAGTTATATATAATGAGAGCATTTTAGTGCTATAAGAAGGTGTTTGAGTCGCTAAAATTGCGAAATATACATTTTCCACCCTATATTCAGCATTTTCGGACTTTCCTTATCATATGACGTCATAGTGACGTCATAATTGAGATGTTAGTACTTTTTTGTACCAATGGAAAGAAGAAACTCAAAGCTATCCTTTGGTATCAAATTTACAGGAATCGGATGTTCAGTAACGAAAATCACAGGGGAGTGGCAACCCCCACCCCCCACTTTCGGGAGTTTTGTTACAAAAATGGCTCAGGTTGACGAGGGTTAATGAAACTCACTTAAAATGGTTTACTATAAATGATCTATGTATACACACACATAAACAGGTTTCCCAAAAGATAAGTTCCCCCCTAAAATTCAAGGACATTTCATTGCATAACTTCGCTTAGAACTGGATGATCGGAAACTTTCAAAAAGTTTTGAAGAGAGGAAACATTTGGCTCTGCCAAAAAAGTCGTTTCTTTTCAAACAACACCTTTGGCATCAACACACACACTCCCTTTTTCCAAAAATGTTGTTGTCAGAAAAGTGGCACTTTACCGTATTCAAAGGTTTAAAGTAAGAAATTAACAATTTACAGGAACGATTTCATTTCCATATTCATAGCGATCTTAGGTAAATAAGCTTAAATTCCACACACCATGAAATTATGATTATATATCAATAGAAAGCTGGTGACCTTAGGAAATGAACAGAATAAAGTTTCGATTTTTATCTGTCTTTATAAAGCTTTGGGGGCTTAAAAACTGTCAAGATTTTATGTATTTTCCTGTATTTTCAATACACCCAAAAAGCGCCCAATTGCCTTATTATAAATGCATGACGTCATTTCGGTATCACCGATCACGTGATCACAGTGCAAAAATGTAAACACTGACTGTTACTCCTTTGGTTACGGTTCGAGTCGTGATGTTACTGTTATGTTAACAATATAGTGTCGAACGCGTGGTCGAACGCAGGCATTCTGTAGGTATTAACATTGTTATTTGCAATGTAAGAAGAGAATGAAGATGAGAAAGTTGTTGGTACTTAGTGCGATGAGGATTAATATTGTGAAAACACCTAGACTTCGACTTACAAATACAAGGCCAAGTGTGTGATCCGCGGCCGATCATGGACTGAGCTGCGTGGACGGCAACCATGCAAAACATGCAAAAGTATAGGCCGAAGCGTGATTTCAACTGTATTATTTCTGCACCCTTCATGATTCTTTCGTACACTTAATATGTGCAAATACATGTTTAATGTGTAGAAGTTGTCGGCTGCTATCATATGACTTATAGTTATTTGACGGTTGGCGGTCATGAAACTAGTCAGTCAGTTGCTGGCCTTCGTATTTCACTCTGCCTGGCAGTGGCGTAGCAAACAATCCATTCACGATTCACCAAACGTTTTTATAATGAGTGTTACACAAATTGCGCCCCATGAAGAATTTCATTTTTATAGGGGGGTCTAGGAAATAATCTTTTCAGTGTTGTAAAATGAATACTGTAGCAGGTTTGAAATAAAAACTTATGTTTATCGTTTTTATTTATAACAAAAAGATTTTATGATATATAATCATTGATGCGCATCGTATTTCACTCTGCCTGGCATGGCTAGCAAAAACTATCCATTCACGATTCAACGTTGATTGTACACATTTTAGGACCGGGGAAAAACATTTTAAAACGGGGAAAGGAAGAAACGAGGTTCCGCAGAAAACTGCTAAATGATAGTGGAGGCTGTTGTATCTAGAGTGAACGGTAATTGTAGTTTATTGGTAAAACGGGCCGTAGAAGCGCTGGCATGAGCTGATAACATGAACCACCCCGCATTGCCCGTGTGGGGATTTACTTCTGATTAAATGGTCAGTGTTAGTGCTAATACTTTCATTTCAAGAATATTTCTACACATCATTTCATGGCCAAGATTCTGTAATGAATGAGTTGGTCTGAAAAGCTTGGAATTGTATTTAAAAACCCTAGGACTGAGAAAAAAAAACGAGTATGCCACGGTAAGACGGGGTATAGACCACGCCACAAGATACGTGAGCTACGCACGGTTGTATTATCTGTTGTGCAGATCATACGGGTGTGAATAATGACAGGCAGAGGGACGCGCGCTTAAGCTGCCGTGGGGAGCATGTTGCGTCGTATTTTGAGGGGGGTGTGGTGAGGTTAGAAAAAATCCATTTCGCTTTGTTAATAAAGCTTTAATGTAAAAAAAAAAATACCTTGGGTGGATGTACAACAATATCCTCTGAGGGCAAAGAACAAGTCCGAGAGGAGAGAAATGAAGAATATTAAAATGTTCAAATGAGACATAAATGTTTGAAACTTTACGTAAATCTGCTTATATGGCAAATTGATCCGGGAAACTTACAGGATCCGTGACAGTCAGGTTTTTGAAAAGTAAGCTCATTCCCCCCACTCAATCAGCGAGAGCGATTTCAGCCCCAAAACATTGACATTCAAAAACAAAGCAATGCGTCATCACTAAATTTATGGTTACATGCCTTGAGGATGACGTGTAGAGGCACATTTTTGATTCGATATGCTGTGATCTAATTAACGATGCTAGCTTATACAAGTCATATAAAGTGCTAATCTCGCACAAATACATAATGAATATGTACTTATTAAGAGTGAATACCGATCAAATTAATTACCTCTCAATAAAAATTATGTTGGGATTTCTTTTCAAAATGATTTCAAAATGCTTGGCACTTAGTGTGTTGCATAACCCCAAGCCCACGTTATCCCAGGTACGTATCACTTGTCGTTTGTCCTCGCAGGGTATTCTCACCGGGAAATAACCCGGCTAGCTCTTCGCTATCTCGGGTACTTCCCGACGATGAATATCCCAATCTGATTCTCATTGCATTATTTTGGAACTCGGGCTTGGACTTTACACTTATTTGCGTTGAAAATGAAAGATCTACGAAAATGATTTCCGAACCAGTTGTGCGTGCGTTTAGTAAATGATCCCCGACATGATTTATTGACCTGATACGTTAATTACGTCACAGGCATGCGCCCAAGTTGAAGAATTTCACTTTGTTTTATAGGGGGGGGGTGTCTAGGCAAAAAACTTTCAGTGTGATGTGAACTTACTGAGCAGTTTGGAAATAAAACTTATGTTTCTCTCGTTTTCTTTAAAAACAAGCTTTCTATTGATATATAATCATAATGTCATGGTGTGTGGACATTAAGACATCGACGCATTGGGAAAACCAATATGCAGGAAAATAAAGAATTGAAGTGTAACTTTTTAATAGTCTTTTATCTTTGCATATGCTCTTTTTTATGAAAGAGAGAGGAAATGTGAGCAATAGCGCCCAATTCGAAGAATTTCATTTTGTTTTTATAAGGGGGGTCTAGAAAATATCTTTTCAGTGTAATTGTGACTTACCTGTGCCAGTTTGGAACAAAAACATTATTTTCTTCGTTTTATTTATATATCAAAGCTTTCTATTGATAATATAATCATAATTTCAATGTTTGTGGAACTTTAAGACTTTGACGCATGGGAAAACAAATCTCCAGGAAAATAAAGAATGAAGTGTAACCTTTTAATAGTCATTTATCTTTGCATATTGCTCTTTTTTTATGAAAGAGAGAGGAAATGTGAGGCATAGCGCCCAATTCGAAGAATTTCATTTTGTTTTATAGGGGGTCTAGGAAAATAATCTTTTCAGTGTAATTGTGACTTACCTGTAGCAGTTTGGAAATAAAACTTATGTTTCTCGTTTTATTTATATCAAAAGCTTTCTATTGATATATAATCATAATTTCATGGTGTGTGGACTTTAAGACATTGACGCATGGGAAAACAAATATCCAGGAAAATAAAGAATGAAGTGTAAGCTTTTAATAGTCATTTTTCTTTGCATATTGCTCTTTTTTTATGAAAGAGAGAGGAAATGTTTGAAGTGCCTGTTTCAAATCAAAATAAGCTTAATAGAGGGTATGCAATAGGCTATTTAATCCTAGCAACGTCATTACGTAATCCCTAGTTACGGCTGCGCCCGACTGCGTCGCCAATCGTGGAGGAAAACCACAGTGTGTTTTACAATGTACGCTGTATATACCATGCACGACCAATGTCAAAGTATTTCAACTTTCCCGAATTTACTTACAGCAATAAAAACGAGTATCTCACTAAAAGACCATTGGCGACATCGATCTTTACCATATCCCAATAAACACAGAAAACTCTTGAAGAAAAAAATCCGAATCGACAGTAACACGGCCTGATCCAATGTGTTGCACATGTAGGTCAATGCAATGTTCGGTTCATTCCTACGAAAGTCAAGTCATAGCATGGTCATACTAAATTGTTTGCGGGTTGGGCTGCAAGATCGGTTGTTATCAGGCCTAAAATTTTGCTGAATATTCTCTGTGCTTTTTGAGCTGTTGGTAAGTAAATGTTGTTTAAATTTCCCGTTTTGCTAATTAAAATCTTTCCGATAGATTTTTGTTATCATTAGAAAACACACTATTAAAAACAACCCATTTAACAAACAGAGCTTCTCGCATTCTCAAACAAGCACACTACCAATCGCGCCTCCTATTACGTGTAAGAGTCTGAAAAACTTAAATAAGGGTAAAGATACTGCATGGAATTCATTTGTCACCGAGACCGCTTAGGACTACGTAAATTTAATAAACGGGGATCTTTACTCTATAGAGATCACTTAGGCCTATAACATCTCACAAGCAGAAGCCGTCGAAACAAAACACACACATTAAAACAAGCACACAAACTGGCCAAATAAAACAAAAATACACTCGCCCCGACACTCGCAAAGAAAATAAATAGTAGGCCTAAATACTCCATCTTTGACTGTAAAAGAACAATACATTTTTGTGGGGAAAAAATCGCCAACGACGTTTTCTCATTTCAGGGAGAGTTCTTGTTTCCGCGCGGTCACGCGGGGATTTTCCATACCGGGAAAGCGCTGAAGAATTTGAGGCCCTTGTCCGTTGTGGAACGACGCACACCCTTACACAAAATTTAAAAAAAATCAGTATTTTGCGGCTAAGAAGTTCTTTATTGCTAACAAAATGTGATAGTCATGATAGTAATAGCTATAATTTTCCGGATAATTTTACAATTATTTTATGAAAACCGCGGGAAAAAAAAGATTTAATGCACGAAATTCAGAGGTCAGATCTGAGCACAGTCGAGGTAGTGCCCTTTGACCCTAAACGACCTTCGATCTCGAAAATATTTAAACATATTTGGATTGTCATAAGGATCATATTTCTGCCCGTTAGTAGCATTTTGAAAATTTGACCTTTTGATCTCTTAATGACCTTTGATCTCGAAAATATTTCAACATGTTTAGGATGTCATAAGGATCATTTCAGCAAGATTTCAGCTCAATCGGAGCATTTTGAAAGTTTGACCTTTGACCCTTGAATGACCTCCATTGACTTGGATGGAATTTATAACATGCACCAGTACAAGTAGCACCAATTTACCAATCAGAAGACCTATGTCCGTATTTGTCTTTTTCATTTTCTATTCAATTGATAAAGAGTGGTAATCTATTATAACCATGCTACGCTACAAAATCAACTTGAATATTCTTTTTGTTTTATTTCGCATTTTCTTGACTAAGGAGAAAAACATAGAGCCGCCATACATAAGCCATCTAAATTGAAACCTTCCCTGGGAAATGTAACCGCACCTGAAGTACGACTTTTTTGCATTCATCAATCGAGTAAAAAGATTTTATTTTGTTTTTTGACGTGATTTGCCGGACTCACCAGACAATAATACTTTAAATGCGATTTCAAACAACCAAGGGCGACTTGACCGGAAGGAATTGAAAGGGAGCGCTGCAATTAAAATATAAATACCCCTACAATAAAGTGCAGGACTATATTATAGGTGAAGCGGAGTTGTGACCTTACATACCGGTGTGAAAGCAGATATAGTCCGGTGGGAGCCATAGTCCGGGGCTCCATAGACGATAACGGAATAAAGCGTGAAACTAATGTTGCGTAAAGAGTGAACTGAATCGATTGCCCTATTGTTCACCATTGTTCCCGGACTATGAGTACGCCGGACAATGGTTACTTCTACACCTGTGCGTTGAGAAACCAATTCCTAATATCTCCTATATCGATTGTTAATCCTCATGTAAATAGATTTAACCTTTTCTTCGAAATGAATGTAAGGCTTTACCAGCTAAAGAAATTCTGGCTCTTGCAGACACAAGGTTAGGGGCATTTATACTGGCGTAAGACAAGGCGAGCGAGGCGACGAAGCGAGCGAAAACCAACCCCCCCTTACCCGATTTTGCAAAAATGCCCCCTATCTCTGCCCAGGTGACCTTGAAACACTATCTGTGTACACCCAATATGAAGCATAAGGGGTCCTTAGGAACAATGTTAGGGTTTATAGCTCTTGAATTG
>JAMKCH010044590.1:0-69573 GCA_023653785.1 Ophioderma brevispina
AGGGTGATCCATGTATTACAAAGGGTCAATAGGCAATATTTAAAGTCGCCCTGTATTTACCATTTTGAGCAAAGATGACAAACCAATATAACAGTGTACAAGGGGCCATTTCTTACTTACTAAGTGAAATTTGTATTCCCATAGCTACTAAACCTGTTTGACATTTACAAACTTCATACTGAAAATGCAAAAATACACGGATCAGCGACTATTGACCACATGATGTCTTCAAGGTCTTTGCCCCTAAGTACGAGTGTATTGTTTTCATGGATCATATCTATTCCTATAACCAAATTTTAAATCATGCTTTAGTTGTATACTACATGTATAAAATACAACCTTTCTTGTTTGACTTGACATACTCATAAAATGTCTCTGAACTCATGTGATTCCATACCTGGTCCCAACCAAATGCCACAATTTTGGTTGAAGATGACGTTGGTCATTAATTAATACATTAATGCTTCATTAAGCTAATGGGATGGCTTTCGTCTGTCTGGGACACCAATGTGTGATTAAAAGAGAATTATAAAGATAATTAAAATCAAGTTAATCAAAGTTTCTATACCTCGTTTTTGGGATATATTTAGCACAGAACAGCCGAAAATTCCCCAAAAGTGATCAAAATTTGTACCTAATTAACATCTAATTTACTAATTAATTAATTACATTAATGAAACCTTAGTTTTGTATCATGAGTTAGATCTATCATTCAGGACAGTGTATGTGCAATTTGAGCCCCACAAGTGTTTCACTTCTCTACTTATTTAAATTTATAGGCGACCCATTTTCACGCGTTTTGTGTGTAATGTCTATGGCTCCCCCCCTCCCCAACTCCCCGCCGTATCCCCCGTTACCTAGCTGAAGGTTTTCGACCGCAACTCTCATAATACTAATCCAATGGGGCTGAAAATGGTTTTATATTAAAGAGCAGGCTTCTAGCAATAAATAGGCATCAAATTCTTTGAACAGAGTCAAATAGTTTAAGAATTAAATGGAATTAAACTGAAAAAAAAAGTTGGAGTGTAACAGATCCCCCATTTTAGTGTACCCAGTTCATGACATACGACCATTCATTCTACATTTGAACAAAAAATAGTAAGTTCTGGTTTAGCATGAGTTTATATTCAGGTTTCAAAATGTTATAATGATCACCAATAACTTCCAATCTCTGACACTGGCAATGTCTTTCTTCAATAAAATGTAATGATTTAATCTTATCAACTTTGTAGTGCACAAAAGGAATCCTCTTATATAAAAAAACTGCCGTCGCGGTTTGTGAATGGGGCCAAAGGTCACATGAAGTCATCAAGGTCAAATGAGGTCACCAACATGTCACCCCACCCCCTCCTTTCCACCAAGTTACATCACCATAGCCCTTACGGAACTCATACGGCATGCAATGAATTAAGGGTTAACATTTTGATGACAGACACACACACACGCACACACACACACACATACAACCAGAGAAATCCCTATGTCCCTTTTGCAATTCTTGCAGGCAACACAAAAACTTATTACCTTCAGTTAAGCATATCAAAATCAGCAGCCAATTTAATTTTATAATTATAATATCCTAAGTATGTCTACTACATTCTTTCACCATGTCTAATAGACATTTTCAAAATTTACCAAATACGATGACCTTGATAAGCATTCTAATGGGTCATCACACGTACCTGTTGAATGCAGCACATATGTGTATTTTGCTTTTGCATAATGCGCATCACTGGCAAGCACTTGTAAATGTACACAAGCATATATGAATGCTCGCATATATTGTATTTTGCTCCGAAAGTTTCCGATGTTCATTTGAAAAGGTCTATTGAACCCCTTGCTTAAAGCAATATTGGCACATTTTTTTGAAGAGCGCCCCCAATTTTCAAAATTTGATATTTTTGCACAGTTACGTTGGTAATTGTCTAGGAAACTATACCTGCGAACGAGAATGCTAAGAAATGCGTATTTATCACAAAATAAGCGATTTTGTAATTAGAATTGGGATCCCAGATTGGACTTAACGGCAGAGCTGGAAATGCTACGTTTATGTCCGTCCATAATGAAATAGTGCCACCTCGAGAAAATAACCTCTAACTTGACTTGCCCGAACTATTAAAACAACTAATGGATGAGCGTAGACACGTACATGGCGCTATTTCCCGGCTATTTCACATTGGAAGGCTGTTTCCAGCAGCTGTTGAATTATTATCGGGGATCCCCGATAATAATTATTCTAGTACAAAATTCCTTCGTTTGTGACACATAGACATTTTCGAGCTTAACCATTCACAGGTTACTAGCCAGTTACCAATGCAACCGTGTAAAAATCTCCAAATTTTTGAAAAATTGGGGGCGCCCTTCAAAAAAATGTGCTAATATTGCTTTAACCAACTGTCAGACTTATGCCAAGTCTCGTGCTGTCTACAACATTTGGATGCGAATATTCACAGTATAGCTTACCTCTTCACCAGGTTTTATGTCTCGTATACTTCTTATTTCCATTGTTTTACCATTGTGAATAAAGGCACAATTTGGCTCACAACTGTGGTTAAACATGGCTGATCTGCATTTCAAAAGAGAAGTTGCATACAACATTAATTCCCAAAATAATTAACCCTTGCTAAACCTTGTTTTTTGATGTGGTAAGAGGACATCAATCATTCACCCAACCTTTAAAGGTGCTTTTCCCCGATTTTTGTGCATCGTGTTATCATTCTTGGTAGGGCGAGCCTGACACTTGTATAAACAAGCTACCAGGTACCATTGAAACTCACTTGCGTGTTTGATCGCTAGACGCAATAATGCTACAGCATGCCCCTATTCACTACTGCGCTACTATTGATGGTTAACCATTAAAACAGCATTTTTTGTCGCTATCTTGAGAACGATGGATTGAAAGCTGAAATTTTCAGGAAGACACTGAGAAAATATGTCCTTTCATCGATCTCAAATTATACACTGTCCGGGTAATCCAGGGGTCCCCAAAGACGATCCGGAGAACGACGCAACCTTTAAAGTTGTAGATAACGTTTCACAGGTTATTTAGCCCTGGAACCAAATTGCAGTATTTTTGACTTCATGGTTTTTCAATCAGCCCTAAAAAATGCTACCACTGGATCGATATTTTTTTGTGGGCTTTAAAATACACAAAAGTAAGCACAGATCAGAATGCTGGTTTTTGAGTCCTTTCTATAAGAGTCCATTTACTTCTTGCCAGAATCCACTTCTTTCATTCACAAGCTCCCAAATGCCTTCTACTTGTTGTACCTGTTCTTTTCAAATGGGGAGAGAACTGATGACAAATCGCAATGACTTTACCAGTTTCTCTCCCATTACATAGTCCAGACTCATTGAGAACCGCAAAGTCACACAGTGCATGAATGGAGCATGTCAACGATGCATTATCAATGCAGACTTTAATAATTTTTGCTACCTTGTATAGGTAGCTTCTCCGATGACTCTTCTTTTTCTTTCTTCATCAATAACAAGCAGATGTAATTGACATGAACTTGGAATAGAGCTTGATCAAACTGGCATGGTCCCAACCAGGAAATACATTTGTACCAACCTATTCCTCAAAGCATCTGACAGCACCTTCAGCATTCCCTATTGGGACATGACCTGTCATACCAAATATCTAATGTAGGTCTTATGAGCCATAACATCATGCTTGTCTATTTGCAGCCGGACTTACATGATAAAGAGTTCCCCTCCTTGTTGAATACAGTGCATTATGTCAAAACTCTGGAAGTGTTAATCAGGGTTTTTGACTGTGTTGACTCATTCAAGATTTTTGAAACTACATCTAGCGATGTTTATCTCACTAAAACACTTGCTGGTAAAGCTCAAACTCAATAACACTCCGAGTATTTCAGAGTGTTTGTGGCCGTGCATACAGCTTTGGGGGATAGTGAGGCAGGGGTGATCTCGCAAGGTCTCTTTGTTGATACAATCTGTGTTGAATATCGCGCAAGAAAGGCACTTTTCTTTCTGTCAACACTCCTCCGATATAGAAGGGAAGGAGATATAGGTCAGAGGGTGCGACGCCTGAGTTTCAGAGTTTCGGGGGCCATTGTGTGGACACGACTTGAGTTAAGTAAATAAACCTTTAATTTTCACTCCGGATTCCAAACGCTTGGAGTTTCATGATCGCCTGAACATGTCTTTCCATCTTCCGCTTGGTAGGATCCCACAATTGACAAGCAGGCATTAAAAGCAATGCTTTGTGTTAGTGTGTGTGTGTGTGTGGTGGGGGGGGGAGAGTGGACATATACATGCATGTGCGTGTCTCGGTGTGGTGTGTGATGCATGTTGGGTATGTTATGGTATTGTAGTTGTATGATGTTGTGTGGATGTGTATGTTTGACTAACAGAGCGACTTAACATTAACAGCATGCAACTTATTACCGAATTAAAAATTGCAAAACCTTTTATGAATCACTATGATATTAACGGTTGCAACTAACTTACCATCGCATAGTGCAACTCTACAGATGATGGAACTCAGATAAGTAGACTGGTTACTCCCTGTTTTCCTTTCTTCGTCTCTTCTAAAAATAGTCAAAAAACTCTTAAAAATTTGCTGGAAATGGCAATGGTTATTTTAATATTGGCAACACATTCCTATTAAAAAATACAAACATCAGTCCTCGGACCGCATGTGCCACCTGCTGTCGCGGGGGGTGTTTGTAATTATATATGACCTTTGACCTTGGCATGTTACCTTTGACCTTGGCATGTGGCCTTTGAGCTGCATCAACCAAGTTGAGGGATCCCCATGTTGCAGCACCGATGACTCAGTTTGGTTCCAATTGGACTTTTCGGACTTTTTTCCATTTAGTTATTTTACATTTTCAGCCTACGTACCACTTAAAGGGTCAACAAACACCACCATTGCAAGCAACGCAGCCATAATACTTTGTGTGTAAATGATGGTCAGAATAATTGCTATAACTCGAGTTACCTTTCCGTTTTGGAAAATACGGATTATATGAATCCAAAGAGTAGAAATTTCTCTACAACCTATCAAATTTGACGTAGCATTTACGTTTTATATTTTAGATATTTCCTGCTTTTTATAGAATGCCGTATTTCAACGGGTTATCTTCCGACTCTTAGCCTCGATTGCACCTTGGGGTGTTTATACGCCGATCACACTTAGATTATCATTTTCATTCAAATTTTCGATGTTTTCTTTTCAAATTGTCAGTACACATTCAATCCTGTCCTGCTAAAATAAAATTTGGTCAACAAAAATCACAAAATACTAAGAATATCTCACAATTTATACACAAAAGCGGTACTACAGTCGTGATAAACCTCGGAAAGTGCTATGGGCGGTGTCCACTCTAATAGTGATGTGTACCCTTTTTAAGAGACAATCATTAGCAGGCTCTGTAGTAAATATTTGTAATTTCCTTTTGAGCGGAGGCCCTTCTCAGTACTCATTTAAATTTCGTTTATCAAATTGGGCTGATAGATTTTGAGTATGAAATAAAATGTAAGTCGGCCTTTTATGCGCGAATTCTCATTTTTAATCATTTTGGGATTTGCGGCTGATAGGGCGCGCTTTTTAAGTTTTCGTGTTTTTTTGGCAAACAGCACACTGAACAAAATAAAGCTCTGAATGGCCGAAAGTGACCTTCAACTTTTTAAAAAAGTTTCATTTTTTATACTTTTGTTTGCTCGTATCTATCAATCATTGGTAATAGGCTTGTGGTGGATGTCAGCTTATGTTCAGCTAGTTTGGCTTTCCGGGGCCGGTGTATCGCATGATCGGACCGTCTCCTAACATGGCCCGCTATTGAGGCTGGGGCGGATTGGGAACAGTCAGGGGTTTCCACCTTACTCTTTTATTCGACCCTGACTGCGCTTACAATGTACGTGTGACTCTCTGTACACATGCAACGGGAACGGCGACGGCTTAACGTCCCCATCCGAAGGACGGGATGCTTTCATGATCCATTTGTCCAAATTCCAAGTGACGCCATGGAGGAGGCTGTAATTCTGTATTTAATCATACTGGATAGTCAGATCAATCCAGAATTGGTAGTACCCGAATAAAACCCAGCAAGTGCCACGACCCCAACCGGGATTCGAACCCTGGAATTTTTGATGGTAAAATTTGCGCCCAATGCAAGCACCTATAACCGCTAGGCCACGCTCTCGCTCCCACTATACTAAATTGTTGTTTTAAAAAGTTGTAAGGTTTTGTTTATTTTTAACACAAAAGCTTGTCTTTATGGGCACGTGCACGGTCAGTACGGTAGCTCTATATCCGCACTAGGCCCATTTCAATTCAGGTGCGAATTTATATCAACGCAAAAACGCGGGTGTCCAACGCGACATGCTAACAATGAGTTAGTATTACTAGGTTGCACGTAAATAAATCGTTTTCCAAACATAGTCAAACAAAAACAATGACCCTCAAGTTACCAAGCAAGCCTATGGCGTTGACAAGGTTGGTTTTGGTGGTGGGGGGGGGGGCAAATGGTTATAGGCCTAAATGTGGAATCTCACATCTTTCTTGAGTTTATGGGAGGCTAGGGAGCTAGAACGAAGGCAGCTCAGGTATAGACCAACGCGTAGGATCTTGCCGAACTTGCAGCTGCATGTCTAGTAATGGCCTTCAAACTGGGCTATCAAAGCTAATCGAGCTAGGCTATAGTTGTCTAGCCTGGCCGTAGTCTACACCTGGTAGTCTAGTCGAGGTAAGCTAGCCTAGCCTAGTCGGCATGCGTTTTCCCCGTACTTTAAAATATCGTCAGAACGCCACACGAGCGTGCGATGACCGCCCTATTTTTTAATCTCAAACAACTCTGTATCTTAATTTGCTCATATACTCCTAAACTACACACTCTCAGCTACATTTTGGCACACCAAATTTTAATTCTACAATTAAAATAGTAACCGAGATATGACACGATAAAAACATCGAGAACGACAGGTGTAAGAATTTTGAAAGGTTTCCATCATATTTTTCACCACACCTATTTAGAGGTGTGCTACACTGAATAAAAAATTTCAAAACGAGGTTTTGTTAATATTTTAAAATCTTCAGCCTATATGCCACAATGCATTTATAATAGAAACAAATACGTAATACATTTCAATGTTCAGTGAATAACCGGCACGAACCGTTTAGATCGCCTCACTAAATGGAAAAAATGGGTATGCGCTACTGCACTGCACTTACTTACTCAGTCTGCTGAATTTGTTGATAACCCGTGTCCTTTTTTCGCGTGTACTTTGACTACGCATACCTCGCGCCAAGCCGCATGGAACCTTTCTTTTAAAGGTGTACACACCACCATTGAACGCGCCATAGACTTTATTTGTAAAATGCTGGGTCCCAGATTACTGGCTATACTCGAGTTAACTTTCGTTTTGGAAAATACGGATTATAAGAATACAAAGAGAGAAATTTCTCTCAACATATCAAAATTTGCCGATAGCATTTACGTTTAGATTTTAGATATTTACTGATTTTCATAGATGCCGTATTTTCACAGGGTTCACGTCCGACTCTTAGCCTCGATGCACCTTGTGTGTTATATGCTGGGCCGTCAACACGTAGATTTTTCCTTCAATTTGTCGATGTTTCTTTTCAAAATTGTAGTACACATTCAATCGCTGTCTGCTAAAATAAATTTGGTCAACAAAATCGAACAAAATTACTAAGAATATCTCAACAATTTATACACAAAATAGGTACACGCGTGGAAAAACCTCGGAGTGATATAGGGCTGTGTCCACTCCTAATAGTGGTTGTACCCTTGCGCTCACATGACATGTGCCTTGGGACGTGACCTTGACCTCATTAAACAATGAGGGATCCAATGTTGCCCCTATGATTCATGTTTTGGTTCCAATTGAACGTCAACGTTTCAATTGAGGGTGGCCGCTGCTTACAACTTGACCTCACTGACCTTGACCTTGGGATGTGACCTTTGACCCTCATCAGCCAATGCAGGATCCCATGTTGCATCTTGACTCAAGTTTGGTTTAAATCCATCAAATGTATGCAGATATTATAGGCAAATGTTAACCCTTTTTCACAACAACAGTCATCAACAACAGACTACTACAGTGGACAAAGTGATCCCTATGTGGCTTCCTGCCTTAGAGCGCATATGGCATAAAAAATAGTCGACATAATGAAAAAAGGACCCTTACTGAATCACTTCCACAAGTTTGAAAACAATTTGGATGTTTACATTCTGTAAAAACGTAAAAAAACGGAAAAGTCGAGAGGGGAGGTGGCAGTTCATTGCAATTTCTGGAAAAAGGATGCTGACATTTACTGCCAAGCATTTTAACCAAACTTGAAAAGCAATGCCGTAATCAGCTCACAGACCATTTGCTATTGTATATTCAGAGGTCTCACTATTTTTTTGGCTCGCGGGCCATGAAGGGCCTTTATAACCTTCAAATAGCATGCTCGCAGGCCAGATACAACCTTTTTTGCTATGTTTGCTGTATATTTCAAACTGTTCAATGGCCAACCACCAGCTTCTGCTGCCGGATCGGCCCCGCGGGCCGCCTTTGAAACCCCTGGTATAATGTGCTAATCCCAATCGCCCCCCGGCTATCCATCTTTCCTTGCCAGATCAATATCTTACAAAAAGCCCCTAAAGTACGATGCCTGAATCCTGGTCTTGAGGTTTTGAATTGCATCAAAAACATCTATAACTCGATTCGCGCTGATGAGGGACAACCTTTACTTTTTTACGGGTGAGAGCTGTTTGTGAGGGTCGCACAGTAATTAAACTTTGCAAGCACTCCTGTTCCGCGCGTCTACTACTAGGTGCCTTTACGGTTCTACGATAAGCAGTGGTTAAGCATAGAGATCACTGGGAAAGTAACGTCGTAAAATGTGAAATCTACTGTAAAGAGGCCGGTGCGCTATTGAACCATGAATATGGTAACCATGGTTTCGCGCGGTCCACACAGTATGATATGGGGCTTCATCATTACTGTCATACCGTTACCGTAATACAACACCAAATTCAAAACATCATGGCTCAATAGATGGTTCAAATAGTGGCGTTGATAAAATATTGGAATGAAAACCTTGTCGAAACACATAAAAAATGCAAACACAACTCTGTAAATCAGTCGCCTACATAAATTTCTTAGATTCTCGAGAATTCCGATAAATTACTTTGTCAGTAATACACTTTGACCAGTGTAGAAGGCACGGCATAAGCATACGTGTCTACATTTTTTCAATATGGCTCCACGTTGATACAGTGAAGCTTTGAGAAAAGATATCTTAAATATTCTGAGGGCCTTTAGGTTTCCTAAAACCCCATTTTTACAGTTTAACGTGTTTTGAATGATTTATAAATAGATTGTTTAAAAACAGAGTACAAAAATATCAATTCAGAAAAGTACAGTACAGAATTAAAGTTTTGTACTTGGCCTTTTCCTTTCAAGTCCTGCTATTGGTTTAGTAAGCGAAGCGACTCTTAACGAGATTAAAATGGCTTCTTCCCTATTTCACCTTTGGATATGACCAAAACAACGTTCCCCCAACTCCTATATCAGCGCGAATCGAGTATAGGAAAAAAATAACACTGTAAAATTCTGTCCATGAATGCCAAACCTTGGTTTTCTGTTCCAGAAATTGCCACAAACTGCAGTTTACAACGGGAATAACTACTTCTATTCCACTCTTTGAAGCATGGATGACATAATAGCAGAGGGCAAAGTTTGAAGTCAGGTAAAACCTGGGAAATAAATAGAGGGCTGGATTCTGAAAGGGAGTCTAACTTAGACCAGTTTAAACCAGGGTTAGTCCTACAAGAGTTGATGTTTTCCCTTCCAACATACTCTAAAAATAAACGTCGCGGTTCTCGAACCGCTAAATCCCCCTGGCAGGAGCGTTTACAAATTTTTAAATATATCAGCTTGCAAAATACCCCCTTTTAAACCCAAAAATCCTCTTAAACCCCAACAACCCCCCCTTAAAATGGGCAACCCCCCTTAAACTCGTGCAACCCACCTTAAACCTACAACAAGCCCCCTTTAAGCCCAAACAAGCCCTACGCCCATACAACCCCCCCTTAAGCCTGGACAACCCCTTTAAACCGGACAAACCACCGTAAACCCCAACAATCCCCCTTAAGCCCAGACACCCCCCCTTAAACCCGGAAACCCCTTTTAAACCCCCCCCCAGGACAACCACCTTAAACCCCAACAATCCCCCTTAAAGTCAGACAACCCCCCTTAAACCCGGGACCAAACCCCCTTTAACCCAGACAACCCACCTTAAAACCAACAATCCCCCTTAAACCCAAACCCAACAACCCCCGAAAGCTGGACACCCCCTCTTAAAGCTGGACAACCCCCCTTAAACCCGGAAAACCCCCCTCTTAAACAGACAACCCCCCCTTAACCCGGAACAACCACCTTAAACCTAATCAGCGCGAGAGTTTATGATTCCCAACCCTCCATCAATTCATCAAAAGGGAACTTATGGATTCTTCAGATAGTTGTTCACAATTTTTGGGTGAATACCCAAATTTAGCACTAAATATGCAATTAGCTATTTAATTAGCATATCATGCGCCACCAAACCTAATCAGTCGTGAGAGTACATGATTCCCCACCCAAGTTTCATCAAAATCGGATTTATGGATCTTCAGATAGTTTGTTCATAAGCCTTTTTGGGTAAAATACCCAAATTAACTCATTAATTATGCCAAAAGGTAACCTTAATTAGCATATGACACGCCCGTAATCTAATCAGATGATGGGCATGGCAGTCCGATCCCACCCCACAAGTTACATCACCCAAACCCTTATGGCGGTTTCAGGTTATTATCGCGTTCACAAGTTTTTGTTGGACACCGACGCCAACGCCGCCTTGACTGATGCATAATCCCCCTTCTGCTTTTCAAGCCAGGGGTAAAAATGTGCCGTACGGGTTGAAAATGTTGATGGTTTTGAAAATGGATGGGCCGGAACAGACCCATCAATGAGAAATTTTCTTAACAGTTAAATTTAATTTTCACCAGTATTTTAAAAAGGAAAAAAAGTACATCCTGTAGGACTAACCATGGTTTAAAATCCAGGTCTAAAAAGTTAGACTCCCTTCAGAATACAAGCCTCTAGTGTGCAGAAAGGTGGCAATGTCTGCCATACTCCAAAGAGGCTAATGCTATTCCCAAACAATGATCAACTGCCTACATGCAAAGGCATAAACATAAACCTACAGAAGGTAGATCTGAATGTACCAGTATGTAAGACTTTACAGTACTTCATTCAACGGCTTACTGGAGTAATTTAATTAGTCCATAATTCCATATGGATTTGTGTTTCCCTTCAGGCATATCAAAGTCAAAAACAGGAAATGAGGAGTGGTCAACAGGGTGGCTTGTCAGCCTTGCCTAATTGCAGTGGGAAAACCTTGACTCTCTTGGAAATGAGAATGGTTCTGCCTTCAAAAAATGCATCTAGACATACTTTTGAAGTGTAAGAAATTTGAACCGCTTCCACATGAACAAAATGTAGGGATAAAGTAGTTCCTGTATACATGCATACCCCTAAATAAACTAGAATTTCGCAGTTCTCGGCTTTCGCGCTTACTATTTTCAAGAATATTAGCTGTAAATAATGTGTGTTTCCAGTTGGTAGCCAAAAAACAAAATGTAAAATGCATTATTTTTTGATTAAAAAAAAAGGATTTTTCTCATAAATGCCTCAAATCACACTAGATCATGGAAAGTTAAATCAGTTACAGAACATGTTTTACTGTGTAAGTTATTAGCATAATTGCATTATCACCTTAGCACCTGCTCTGTATCATGTGCTTCATTCCTTTAACAGAATAAAGCAAAGTATATAGGTGTGAAGGGTATCACATAATTATGCAAAATTATTAGTGTTCATAAAACAAAAATATTGATTTAATCAAGTGTGTTTCCAGTTGGCAGCCCAAAAATTGAAATTATTAAAAGATTTTCCCCAGAAATGCCTAGAACAGGGGTTCTCAATTTATGTATGTTTTACAATAGAGGGGTCCAATTCTTTCCAATTTTACATAAAATGTGTAATGTGTAATTTCAAGTATCAAATGTTATTTGAGGGGCATTTTACCAATTTTAATTGGAAGGATTTGAGGCAAGACAAACTCCAAAAAGTAAATTTGGAGAAAGAAGTAATTTTTAACCTAAAATCCCCATTCTTATAGCGCAAACATTACATTTTGTGATGGACACAATATGTCCATCAAATGTAACATAGCAACAAACACAATGAATTTTGACCTACTTTTTGTGAGAGGATTTAAATTTTTGATAGATATACTACGTATTCTAGGTCACAAATTCATATCAAGCCAGTTTTCAAACTATCCTGTTTTCAGATATTTTTTTACAAACAAAATTCTGTTTTTCAGGTGAATGTTACATTTGATGGACATTCACCCCTCATATCTTGAAAAATACTTGTTGCAGGCAACTCAAATTTCTACCAGATTTTGCTTTTGTGAATTTCATGAGTTTCAATAGGTAAAAACATCTGACAAAGTGGTCTACAAAAAATTGTACTGAAATCTATTGGACCCCTCTCTCGTGAAATGTGCCATTAGCGGAAGGGCCAGAGAATGCCGAATACGTTTTGGAAGTCCCTACTTGATGGCCAAATACACCTGAAATTCTTATGTTTCCCGTTATATTTAAGAGCAAGTTGAGGGTCAAAAATTGATTGTTAGCGGGTCAGATTTGGCCCGCGGGCTGCCTATTTTGGACCCCTGGCCTAGAACCACACCTAATGCAAATTAAAGGGGGCAGGACATTTTTTGGTACAATTTAACGAATTTGGTATCAACATAAAGCTTAAAATGTGCTGCTTTATTTAATGAAACAGTTTACAATGATCTCCCTATCATTTTTTATTAATTAGCATAATAATCACCCACCCAGCCATACGCTTAAAAAACGTTTCCAAAAAAGTAACAACACCCGGCAACATCCCGGGTGACGTCAACCTGTTTAGTCAGTGTTGCCACTAGGGCACCAAGAAGCATGTGACAACACGCGATGCAGAAGCACACACAGCATAAGTGACAAGCATTTGTTGAAAAAGATATCCCAACATAATTTTTATTGAGGGGCAAATTAATCTGATCGGTATTCAATCTTAACAAGTACATATTCATTGTTATTTGTGCGAGATTAGAACTTTATATGACTTGTATTAAGCGCGAGCAATCGTGAATTAATCACAGCAAGTGCGAATCAAAAACCACGGCATCCTGTAAATTTTTCGGGATCAATTTGACCAAATATAAGCAGATTTACGTAAGTTTTAAGCCTTTATGTCTCATTTTAAAATATGCTTCATTTTCTCTCGGACTTTTTTGCACTTAGAGGATATTGTTGTACATACATACACAAGGTATTTTTTACATTTAGCGCTTTATTAACAAAGCGAAATGGATTTTTCTAACCTCACCCACCCCCTAAAAAATACGACGGCAGCTTATGCGTGTACCCTCTGCCTGTCATGATTCATGCCCGCCGTTTGCTCTGCACAACAGGTATACACCGTGCTTAGCTCACGTATCTTGCGCCGTGGTCCTACCCCGTCTTACCGTGCATAATTCGTGTTTTTTCTCAGTCTGAAGGGGTTATTAAATTACAATTCCAAGCTTTTCAGACCAAATCATTTATTAACAAGAATCTTGGTCATGAAATGATATGCAGAAATATTCTTGAAATAAAGTATTAGCACAAACACTGACCATTTATATCAGGGTAAATCCACACTCTGGGTCCATAAGCAGCGTGTCGATTGCAAGCCACGTCGTGTGTGGTTCATGTTATCAGCTCATATCAGCGCTTCTACGAATTACAATTCCAAGCTTTTCGGACCAAATCATTTATTAACAAGAATCTTGGCCATGAAATGTGCAGAAATATTCTTGAAATGAAAGTATTAGCACAAACACTGACAATTAAATACCCAATATGAGTTCGGTCGACTGCAATCCAGGCCGGCAACTACAGCTAAACCCCGTGGCAGCCTCACGAAAATACGCGACGCTCAGTCTCAGATTTGCAAAATTCTACACGAAAATTCTTGTGCTATTTTGTCTAAATTGCTCTGATTTTTGTACTAAATAATTTAACAAAGATTTTAATTACCAATTCAAATGTTCTCGGCATCCGGCAAAACGGTCATGGTTATTTTCCTTGGCATTATTTGCTAAAAAAAAAAAAAAAAAAAATTTTCGAGCTTAACCATTCACAGGTATAGTTTACTAGCCAGTTACCAATGCAACCGTGTAAAAATCTCCAAATTGTTGAAAAATTGGGGGCGCCCTTCAAAAAAATGTGCTAATATTGCTTTAATGAAACAGTTTACAATGATCTCCCCATCATTTTTTATTAATTAGCATAATAATCACCCACCCAGCCATACGCTTAAAAAACGTTTCCAAAAAAGTAACAACACCCGGCAACATCCCGGGTGACGTCAATCTGTTTAGTCGGTGTTGCCACTAGGGCACCAAGAAGCATGTGACAACACACGATGCAGAAGCACACACAGCGTAAGTGACAAGCATTTGTTGAAAAAGATATCCCAACATAATTTTTATTGAGGGGCAAATTAATCTGATCGGTATTCAATCTTAACAAGTACATATTCATTGTTATTTGTGCGAGATTAGAACTTTATATGACTTGTATTAAGCGCGAGCAATCGTGAATTAATCACAGCAAGTGCGAATCAAAAACCACGGCATCCTGTAAATTTTTCGGGATCAATTTGACCAAATATAAGCAGATTTACGTAAGTTTTAAGCCTTTATGTCTCATTTTAAAATATGCTTCATTTTCTCTCGGACTTTTTTGCACTTAGAGGATATTGTTGTACATACATACACAAGGTATTTTTTACATTTAGCGCTTTATTAACAAAGCGAAATGGATTTTTCTAACCTCACCCACCCCTAAAAAATACGACGGCAGCTTACGCGTGTACCCTCTGCCTGTCATGATTCATGCCCGCCGTTTGCTCTGCACAACAGATATACACCGTGCTTAGCTCACGTATCTTGCGCCGTGGTCTTACCCCGTCTTACCGTGCATAATTCGTGTTTTTTCTCAGTCTGAAGGGGTTATTAAATTACAATTCCAAGCTTTTCAGACCAAATCATTTATTAACAAGAATCTTGGTCATGAAATGATATGCAGAAATATTCTTGAAATAAAGTATTAGCACAAACACTGACCATTTATATCAGGGTAAATCCACACTCTGGGTCCATAAGCAGCGTGTCGATTGCAAGCCACGCCGTGTGTGGTTCATGTTATCAGCGCTTCTACGAATTACAATTCCAAGCTTTTCGGACCAAATCATTTATTAACAAGAATCTTGGCCATGAAATGATGTGCAGAAATATTCTTGAAATGAAAGTATTAGCACAAACACTGACAATTAAATACCCAATATGAGTTCGGTCGACTGCAATCTGCGCCGGCAATTCTACAGCTAAACCCCGTGGCAGCCTCACGAAAATACGCGACGCTCAGTCTCAGATTTGCAAAATTCTACACGAAAATTCTCGTGCTATTTTGTCTAAATTGCTCTGATTTTTGTACTAAATAATTTACAAAGATTTTAATTACCAATTCAAATGTTCTCGACATCCGGCAAAACGGTCATGGTTATTTTCCTTGGCATTATTTGCTACTCTGTTTCTTGCTGGAGGCTCAAACATAATATCATGAGATTCGGTCCCCAGGTATTCGGCCAGGCCTGTACCTAGTCCGTTCAGAACCAGACCTCGAGCGCGCAGCGCGAGGTCTGGGAAAAAGTGTATTCAAAATGCTTTAGTATTTCATTACCGTACAAATGAATAGGCTGCGGGAATTTTTTTTACCCGCAGCTTATCCCCCATTCCCAGGCTATATTTGAAGCATTTGGCCCTCGAAACGGAATTCTATAAATACCTGAGACTATCTGAGTTCAAATATTCAATCTAATCACAGATTTTTTACCTCTTTCATGTCAAAAACCAACGAATAAATTTGCTTCTCAAAGCCCTAAAATGTCTTCCAGTGCGAATCAACAAACGCTGACGTCACGGCTAACTACGCTGGTTCCATGTAGTCCATCTAGAAGGACTCTCGTTTTCCCACTGACCTCGCCACCGAGCGCGCTCCACGCTCGGTGGCTAGGTCACAGGGGGGGGATGGACACAGGGAAGAACGAGGGGAGAGTCCTTCTAGATGGACTATGCGAGACGGGTCAGTCGACAGGAATTTCTAGTACAATACGGTTGTACATGGGAAGACTTTCTTTAACCAGAAAAAGCAGATAGAGACATAATTTGTGGAATAAAATTTAGATAAGAGTTCAATGCAGCTGTAGGGATACGAAATAGTGAGTAAATTTAAACTAAAACTTTTGCCAATTAGATCATTGCTTACCCTCGGGCTTCGCCAGCCCTCGTTGGCGTAGTTTTCCGAGTTTTCACTAGCCTGTACCTCGCGTTCTCCTTCCCCAAAATCTACCCCCACGTCTTCATTAGAACTCTACTCTGAGCTTCCACACTACAAAAGCACTTCAAACAGCTCATCTGCCATCTCCATTTCAGACTCCTCATAATCCATTTCCATTATTTGTAAAAATGTACGAAAAGGACACCTTGTACAGATTTAAATACCGCGGTAGTCGGCTTCTGCACCTATCACCGTATGCAGTTCTGCAGTGCTGGCAACCGGAAGTGCCCTGGAGTAAACAGGATGACGTCACGCATAAGGCCTCCCAATGTATGAAGCTCTCCGCCCGTTTTCTGAAGTGCCTTCTTATAACCAATTAATATGGCTCAATTAAAAATGTTGAAGTGCTGATAAAGTTAAATTTTTGTCTATTTTGCTTCTATTTACATGTTAAAAATGTAAAAATAAATAAGACTGGTTCTAAAAGATGTCCTGCCCCCTTTAAGTAAAATATACAGATTTGATTTCAACTCTTAACTGAATTCCCCCTCACATACCTTAGTCACGGTACATTAAAGCAATATTAGCACATTTTTTGAAGAGCGCCCCCAATTTTTCAAAAAAATTGAGATTTTTACATGGTTGCATTGGTAACTGGCTAGTAAACTATTCCTGTGAATGGTTAAGCTCGAAATTTTGTAATTAGAATAATTATTATCGGGGATCCCCGATAATAATTCAACGGCTGCTGGAAACGGCCTTCCAGTGTGAAATAGCCGGGAAATAGCGTCATGTACGTGTCTACGCTCATCCATTAGTTGTTTTATTGGTTCAGGCAAGTCAAGTTAGAGGTTATTTTCTCGAGGTGGCACTATTTCAAAAAAAAAAAAAAAAAAAACAAACGTGTATATTACATGAATATCATAGACTCATACCCATTGATATTAAAACCACAAAGGTCACAGATCGGTCAAACAGGGTGCATGCCGTGGGAAACATGCATACAGCATGCGTTTTCTTGTGTTAAATGCCATTTCCGTCGTCTGCTGAATTAATGTCGCCGGCGACATTGTAAAATCGTTCTGTTTACCCATAAGGGTGCTGATTTGGTCTTAGTAATTTCAGGTGAGGGGTAATGTATATAAAAGCTTTACAACCATGCAAAAATATCAATTTTTAAAAATCTTGAGGGCGCAGTGTCTCTTTAAGTAAAATATACAGATTTGATTTCAACTCTTAACTGAATTCCCCCTCACATACCTTAGTCACGGTACATTAAAGCAATATTAGCACATTTTTTGAAGAGCGCCCCCAATTTTTCAAAAATTTTTACATGGTTGCATTGGTAACTGGCTAGTAAACTATTCCTGTGAATGGTTAAGCTCGAAATTTTGTAATTAGAATAATTATTCAACGGCTGCTGGAAACGGCCTTCCAGTGTGAAATAGCCGGGAAATAGCGTCATGTACGTGTCTACGCTCATCTATTAGTTGTTTTATTGGTTCAGGCAAGTCAAGTTAGAGGTTATTTTCTCGAGGTGGCACTATTTCATCATGGACGGACATAAACGTAGCATTTCTAGCTCTGCCGTTAAGTCCATTCTGGGATCCCAATTCTAATTACAAAATCGCTTATTTTATGATAAATACGCATTTCTTAGCATTCCCGTTCGCAGGTATAGTTTCATAGACAATTACCAACGTAACTGTGGCAAAATATCAACTTTTGAAAATTGGGGGCGCTCTTCAAAAAATGTGCTAATATTGCTTTAAGATGGATTAGCCTCAGCTGTGACCACACTCTCATTGTATTGAAATCTGCAAATAAATGCAATGTCCAGATCCTATTTCAAGTGTAATTTTACCAGTATTCACAAAGACAAAGATGAACAAATGAATTCAGAATTATAGGTACTTTGGCTAAGATATCATTACTAAGTGTAGCTTTGTCCCTCATTCGATTATCTAATATATCTCAGACTTGTTACAATTCTAACTTTCATTATAGTGGTAGCAGCACTATCTGTGCCAAAATGTAGTAATTCCGATTGCATAGCAAATTATACTGATATGCCTGAGAATGCTCCATGCATAACTTGTGAATTGCAATGCGATAAATAAAACTACTTGACTGATAAAATCCAAGAAACCCAGATGCATGCCCTACTCTTGATCCCCCCAGAATAACTTCCCTTGCAAAGAGTGGTGATGTAGTATTTTGTAAGTGTCTCTTGCTGATGACACAGAGGGCACATTGATATGGTACAAGATCTGGATCACTATGTGAAAAATGTCAGCGGCTGTCATCTGGGACACCTCAGAGCCACTTCACCAAACTGTTCATACCACTTGACAGAGATTTGGATATTTAGAGAAACGCCTCAGGAATAACCAAGTATGTGAAGATGGGATAGAACGACATTTATATACTATTCAAATAGTTTCTTTCATTTTATATTGGTTTAACACACCCATGCCTATGCTTGCTCTGAAAATCAAAATGTTTTGATGGTATTGAAAATGTCTCATAGCTGTTTGACCACATGCAAATTGTCTATGTTATTTATAGAAGAATTTTAAGCAGGGGTGACACAATTTGGACAACTGATGTAAGTAGTGTCATGCAAGAGCTATTGCCTCCTGTAAGAATCAGAAAATCCATTGCAGAAATCATGCTATGTAAGCCTATAAAGGTCATGATTTTTATATTAAAGTGCCCTCTAAATGCCCAATCTCTATAGAGATCAGGAAAACAGCAGGGAATTAATTCCATATGTTTGGGATGTAGCGATGCGGGCGTGTACGTTGTACCAACTTTCAACACGCGCGTAGGCAAAGCACAAGCGCACTGCAACTGAAAGGCGGCACTTGGTATACATGTGCGTTGTCACTTCATACTTCAGACAAGACAAAGTGTAATCTTGCCACAACTTTTATTGTGGTGCTGAATAAATCCTAATATCCTTCTCCTTCTTTGTAGCCAATCAGTTGGTATCTCTCAGGGGTTAAACAGTTAAAATAGGATCTTGATTTTCATTTACTTGCAATAATAGTTTGACCACATATGAATTTAATACCTCTTTTTTAATGTACACTATTTTTTTTAAAATTTTTGGTGGAAGGGGATTCAGGCTAAAACAGTTGATATAGGATCTTAAACATTGATTTTTTTGCAGATACATTATGAACCCGTAACATGCACCTTTAATGTTCACTAAAATATTTAAGGGAAAAGAAGAAACATTTCAGGCTCAAACATTAATTCACAGATCATGGCAAGTTCCGCCTGTGTCTGTTCACATTACCTTCTTTGGCCAAAAAAATTGTCAGTTTTACAACAGATTTACCAAAGTATTCTGTTAAAACAATTGTAGCAGTGACCTCATTTGACTCCACATACATGAAGTGAATAAAGAGTGCTGAACTTGGCAAAATTTGACAAGGAAATATAAAACTTTAAAAAAAAATGCATTCATTGTACCTTGAAAGATGAGATTGTCACTGCGGATGTCCTGATTTCATTATTTTGTAAAATTTCCCCTTGATTGAATGACCTTGACTCCCATACCCCATCCGTAAAGTTTCACGCCGATATTTCAATCCGTTTTGATATGAGAGCTAAAAATTTGATTTTGTAAGCCCAAAATGGGGCATGACCAAAATGGAAGCACATTTTCACTTATAACATCCAAACCAATCTCTTTTAGCGCTATATGATTTCACAGGGGAAATGAGAAAAATAGTAGTTTTCTTCCATAACCAATATATTTTGACAACTTCTGGTGAAATCTGGGTGCTCTGGGGACAAGGCTATTAGCAATCAGGCCACAGACCTTTAAAAGAGTGAAGAACTAGAGGCAAATGGCTAAGATGCCAAAAAGGTTCAGAAAAAAGTGGGACAACAATAGTTAGATAACTAAGTCATCAGGCAGTACTTTTTTATTTTTAATAAACCTCTCTTTAATCAGACATCTATTAGAACACCCACTTACGAGAACAAATCCTACAAGATTTCCAAAATTTGATTAAACCAATATGTACATTTATCAGGCAAGATAGGAATCATATTGTTTCATCAAAACTCAATAAGCCAACTGCATTAGGTAATCTGGAGATGTTCCTCCAAAGACACGAATCTCTGTCAAAGTCGACAGGTCCACTGGGTAAACTAGCTCTGAGTGGTGCCATCAGAGATGCTGACATTTTCTTTTCTGTAAACAAAGATATTGCTCAAGGTGCCACCAGAGGTATAAAAATAGGTATCCAAAAAGTCTAAAGAATTACATTTTGAGAAAAACATGCCCTACTTGGCAATTATTGGATCGGATGATAATGAATGATGTATTGACAGTACTTGCAAAACACTTGGGAGATATTATCCAATAAACGAAGTAGTTGTTGACATTTTGACTATGTCGTATTGTTTATCCATTTGCTTTTTGGATCTTTGGCATTGCTGCAAGGATTGACATTGTTTTCTAAGAAATAAATTTGTAGAGCATGTGCATTATTGCCATTCTTTTCTTACACCATTTTTGAAAATACATAAGTGTGAGGTTACCCACATGACTTGTAACTAAAAGATAGAGGTAATAAGTCTATAATACAGTGAGATTTTACTTAAACTGCAAGTATCAATTTATTGTGTATGTAATAAATTCTTGGAAAATGTAATGTCGGTACATGCAGAGAAGTTCACACAAGAGAAGGTGATGATCACAGCTGTTTGAAAGTCTCATTTATTATGACAAAACCAGAATAAAACAAAAAAATATCAATGGCGACACATTTTTGACAACTAATGTGGATTATTTATTGCACTAACTTCATCCTGGGTAATTTTTTTAAAAATTTCATTGCGGGCAAATATGATTTTTCCTAAAAATCTAGTTTAACATGTCTCTCTATGGAGAATGGGCATATAGAGGGCACTGTAACATACAAATTGTGATCTTTGTAGGCCATCCCTATTTTGATTCATTCAGGTGACCTACTCTATTGAATGATCTATATTTAATGATCTATATTTGTTGGAAACATCTACTGTCAATCTTAGAATTAACACACTGATTAAGGATTCACCAAAATAAGGGGAGTCGGCTTTAATGGTAGATACTGTGTCTGAATTCTAAGAGAGAAGTAAAATCTATAATTCTGCGAGTCAGAGGCTGTCAAACTTTATGGTAGCTTATTTAGCACTAGTAATACGTGCGATACTTTATAGCGTCCATGAACTTTATGAGTTTACATATTGCTCAGGCTTGGTTGCTGCATTGGTGCTTCAGTAGCTTAGCGGGGAATTGTATTCAAAGCGTTGGTGCTTCAGTAGCTTAGCGGGGAATTGTATTCAAAGTGTAAACATTGAAAAAGGCCGTGTACACACAGACGACAAAAACACCACAGTTGTGTTACATGAGGAAGAAGAATCCTATACAAAACAGAAGAGAATATACCACTGGACATAGCACACCAGATTGTATCTTGGCGAAAAACAACTCGGTGTCATTGACAGTGTCACAATTTAGACAAGGCTTAGCCTTTGAAGCTTGCTTTGAGTAAGTCTGTCTGTCAGGGTAACAGAATTCGTAGGCCATGGCAAAGTCACGAAAGTGACTACCATACCCCACTTCGCAAATTGTGTTGCATTTTATAGTCCGCTTCATTTCATATTATATAACAATAATAATATTGGATGGCTTTTTTCAGGTGATATGAGAATATACAGCACTTGTCAAGAAAATATCAAACTCGCCTTCGGCTTGTTCGATATTTTCATGACTCCTGCAGTATATTCTCATATCACCTTCAGAGCCATCCAATATTATATAATTAATGATCAGGTAACCTTATACTTACCGTGTAAATCGCAGTGCAACTGACTATGAAGTTTCCATTGCAATCTCTAAGTCTAAAGTAATAGATTAAAATTTAGCATCAGAAGTGGGAATCGAACCCACAACCTTTAAATTACAAGATGAGCACCAATACATGCATGCCACACAACTCGAGCTGACAGATTTTGTTTTCAATACTTAGAAACATTAACGGAATAAAGCGTACACATACTTTTATCTTTTTTGATTGACAAGGTTACTATGGTTGGCCCCTATCCACTTCGTATCTTAATCATAAATACTCAATCTGATCATGTACACCGGTGATTTTACTGGTCTGTTTGTAAACTTTCATTTTCTCCTTGCTGAACTCCCAGGCTGAACTTGCTTGAACATATTCAGAACATTTCAAAGAGTATGCTCTTGACATGAAATGTTTGACTAAGTGGAGCAGGCTGAGCCAGCATATACGGTGATGAAGTGCCACAACATTTTGATAAGCTAGTAGTACATTTTATATAAAGCACATTCTATTGAGTTGTGCAACTGATAAGTCACTGAAGTATGTTCTCAAAATGCTTCTCCTCAAATCCCACCACTGAATCTGAATTGTGCAAAAACAAATGATCTTGTAGGTGTCTTCTAATATTAACCAAATCAGTTTCACCCTTTAGTAAACTTTACTCTTTTACTACATGTGCCAGTATTACTTAGTCTTACGTTACCAACAGTTTCAATAAATATGCTATAAATTTCCAGATTTGTATTTCTTTATATTGCAAATCTTGAGTGAGTTCTTTCGGCAATAAACACAGCCTATAAGTCATAGCAGGTTATTTCAACTGTACCAAGTTTATGTAGAAATTGTGCTCTACTTGCATACATGCATTGGGTCTTAAACCATCTAAGACTGACGTGTGTCACAAACTATTTTGAAGGCTGACCACAGACACACTATATACCCCTGTACACAATACTCGCTTACCATGCCTTTATCTCTGCAAAGGTTACTGCCTTCTTGAGAATTTATCATTTTTGAAGTGAACTACTTTTGATCTATTCAGGTGGTGTGTCTTGTATCCTGCTTACACTCATAACAATGACAGTGATTTCATACTTTTTCACTTGTGTTCTTGTTTGCCAAAGATAGAATTCTTCTAAGCAATGCTATTATTATCATCCCTTGAATAAAACAGACATCTTGTAACTGATGTGAAACAAGATCAGTACAACAAAATGTTATTGAGGTAGAAGTATAATGTTTGGCTCATGGCAGTAGAATTCATTACACGTTTTGCATATATTTAGATTTCTTTGAATATTGGGGAGGAAATCTCAGGAATCATAATACCCATAGTCCTGCAGTAGGCCCATATGATACTGCACAAAATGTTTTGATGGTTTCTGGGCAACATTGACCTGCTGATTTCAGCTCTTGATGATGCAATTTTGCCATCCTTGAGCATTTTGATATATGGAAGGGGGAAAATTAACAGGGGAAAATTTTCTAAATGTTTCACATGGGGTTAAAGGGTGTAAAGTTCATCTGGTTCTAAGGAATAAAAAGTATAGTTCCTATATCTATAACCTTTTGTTTTTGCATGACAGACCAAAAACTGTTCAAGGTCATCATGGAATTAAACATTTAGACTGATCCTATTGGTTTCAAATTGGTTTCAGATTGTTCGTATGAGAATGTTACAACAGGAATTATACATTTACGTTATGTTAATCAGCTCAAAGATATCTAACAGTGGCCAAAGTGCTCCCATAGACCCTTAATTATATCCCCAATGTCAAATAAATCACATAACATGTATTTTACATTTTTATCTATTTAAGCAAGAGGAATTTGAGCCCATTTTGAGAGAAATCTGTGCATTATAAACTTTTTACCCCAGTGTGACCTTGAAGCATTTTAAAGGCTGACTCAGAGATTTCTGAATATAATTTTGTTTATGTATTAATTAAAAATTGTCAACCAGAACTAATGGTAGTCGCCTAAAATGCTCAATTCCCAAGTTTGAGATGAATGGGATTTTTCGTTTTGATACAGTAAACATTTATGTGTAGTATACAGTCCCATAGGATACTGTGTACAACAAAATATTCCAGATCCGGAATTTTAAAACAAAGATGTGGTTTTCTATATGAAGGACTTCGATTCGATTCACACAGTGATTAGTATATAGACAAGTATTATGTATGTGCAAAAAGCACGACATGTTTGAAAATTGAGGGCGCATTCTTCGGGAAATCTCTGAGTCGGCCTTTAAGTTTACTGTGTTAAAAGTAATTTTCCTAGATATAGCAAACTATACCTTTTTTAATCCGTAGAACCAGATGAACATGTCTATACACCTTTTAATCCCATATGAAATGTTTACAAATTTGACACCTGTTAATTCGCTCAAGGATGCTAAAGTTGCATCATCAAGATTTGGAAAACAGCTGTCAATTTGCCCAGAAACCATAAAAATTTATTGCGACTCTTTGCATGGTCATAAGCAAGGTCTACTGGACGGGACTAAGTATTTGCATGCACTTGGTTGATTAGGCAGTCAGGTATAACAGCAAAGCTTGCAAGATCTTAATGGGCATTACAAAACCACGCTTACAAATTCAGAAACAATGTGGCATTAATTAATGTTGAAACGGCGGGTTTCTGGGCCACGCGTATATCTTCATGACTATTACAAAGATTTAGCAAAGTAGTTGTATTGGATTTGAATGCAAAAATCTTGAAGATTCCGAAAGGATTAGAAGGACATTAACCGTTTGATAAATGACCTTATCAGAAACATCCATTTCTCATGATAATGCTCTTTTGGCATTGGCACTAGGTTCTAGATCTAGACTAAATAGCCTTGTTTGTCATGGGTTGCCATTTTCTGTAATTTTCTTCCAATCCTATAAATGTATCCTAATCATTTTATGTATGATACTTAGCTTTTTCAGGGATTTGATTTTTAAGCATGGTGCTTGAAGTAAACTTGGCAAGATGCGCATTAACAGATAAAATCCGAGCTGTATAATCTAGGAATTACAGGAAACTGACTTTCAAGATGAGGTACAGTGTCTGCCTTATAGTCAGGACCATTAACCATAGCAGGGGAAATAGTAGAAGCATACCAGCATCCTGTGATTTATTCCTGAATGTCCATCTTTTTCTGATAAAGGGATTAATTTTTAATACATGATTTGAAGATGCTAGATCCTTGGTTTTACCGTCGCTTTAATATTGCATAAGTTAAGCTCAGGTATGCTCATTGTTTACCAGTTGTTGGCCCTTTTTGCTCTCGGAGTGTTGAAATGACATTATCAGTTTGATTTATCGCGAGTTTATTTGAATACCCGCAACAGATTCTCCAAATAGCCAAAGGTTAGGAAAGAGATTGTTAATGTTTCTGTAGCGGTGATTTCACCCTTGTGTCAATTATCGGTCATCTGTAGCTCTGTGGACCAGGCTCTGAACGGTTCATACCTGAAATTTATTTGCCCCTCAATAAAAAACCCTCAGAAAGTGCTTCAGGAATTCGACCTTCCTTTATTGATATATACAATATGAATCTAAATTACAGGTTGTGTGGTATTAGCCAACAAAGCTGGCATATGAAACATGCTTAACGATCTTAGGGTATTTGGCGAAGCTGGCCAGAGAGACACTAACTCAGCTCGATCGGCTGTTGTCAAAATTGCTTGAAGTGTAAATGACTATTATGACTTGTATTGAGCCTTCCGTTTGAACTTATTAGGCTACAATATCTTACAATAGCCTCATGAGGCATGGCGCTGACCAAAGCAAAACCGGACTTCTTGAACATTCTAAAATCGAAACAGTTTAAAGGGACACATGGCATGAAAACAATATTCAGGACATAATGAAATGGACATATTGAAATCACTCCCACACATTGAAAACAATTGGATGTTAAAGCTGTTAAAACAGTTAAAGACAGCAAGAGTTTTGTGGCAGTTTTGTGGCAATTCCTGCCAAGAAAAATCGAGGTGTTGACATCCATGCCCAGAATTTACCGTATATCTAGCATGTTCTTTGACACAATTCAAAAGCATTCAGATAAGATTCAGTCATTGTATTTCAGGTTTGTAAGATATTGATCAGACAAGTGAAAGGTGGATTAGCCAGGATTATCACATTTACAATAGCAATGGTATATGAGCTGATGATTGCATGCCTTTCAAGTTTGATATAATGCTGGCAGTAATGTCAGCATCCTTGTCATTTCTGAGAAAGATTACAAGTTGTATTGCTTAAACTCAGAATGGCCAGATTAACATTCTCCTCCTCTAAGTTTCCTCCAATGATTTTCACCACGTTCATGAATTGTGACCTGTGACCTTGAAGTGTTCCAAATTCATTGTAGAGGATTGGTTCAAGTGACCCTCATGTGGATACTTGAAGGAAAGAGATTTCCAAATATCACAATCTCTCAAGGGCTTATAATACATTTGAAAATGACAAATTTTTATCCTGAATGAAACTATTATGCTTTGTAATATTTACCAGACCCAAGCCAATTCTTTTTCAGATATCTGTTGAGAACAGCCTTAATGCAGGAGGTTCTCTGACCAGAGAACATGGAAGGTTGTTGGCTTATTGTCTAGTGGTTACTAAAGTGAATCAGAGTTGAAAATTATGATTACTTGGTAGATAATTGTGTTTTCATTAAAGCTTCCATCATTTTTTCAGTTGTTTTAAGTTTCAAGGTTGGGAATATTATAAAGAGGTAAAATATGCACAAATTCTCAACAATGGTTTTTGTAATAGACCTCTTCAAAACAAAGTTTACCGAACCTGATAACCCCGATAAGTGTTCTAAAGCGTCATCACAGGGAACTGTTGGCCGCAGCACTTATGCGTATTTTGCTCTTGTGTAATACATGTCACTGGCAAGCACTTGTGAAAGTACGCAAGCATATAAGGATGCTCGCATACATAGTATTTTTCTCCAATTTTCCGATGTTCATTTGAAAAGGTCTATTGTTTGGAGATCCAGGGGTGTACAATTTTTCACATGCTCAGACTAAAGGCCTTCAGTTCCAGGTTGGTAAATTTGTGGTCTTTTAAGGGAAATGTTTGTCATATTGTTTATGGGATGCCTAATACATCTTTCACACTCTTCTTATTTGTCTAATCACAAAAGAAAGGGCTTTCACAGGGGGTAGAAGGGTATCGACAGCATTTTAGTGGTTTTACACAAAAACACATAGAGACCTGTTTGTGATATTCACACAAACAAAAAGACGCAAGTGTACCTCCATGTGTATGTGAGTGTGTTGTGTGCATGCGTGTGTGCTTGTGTGCGTATGTGTGTGTGCATGCCAGTAACATAGCTTGCTAGCGAATAAATTCATAAATGTGTCAGATATGAATTTATTCCTCTGTTTTAATAGTAGAGGGATGTGAAAAGAAGCCATACAAGAAATCCAATCCTTAAAGGCACTATCAGTGATTTGCAAAATCAGAAAATGAAAAAAAAATCATCAAAAATCCATTTTTGCATGTCTGTAACAAGTACAGGTAACCCTAACATATCCTGCAAATGATAGGGCCAGAAGCAACCGAATAAGGACAAAATCTGATATATTAGTAATTACTGTCTATACGGACACTTACTACAACATGTAACTGAATGGAGAGTCATAATGTTGAACACTGCCGTTTTCTTCCTTTTCACTTTTCAGTCAGTTCTTCAGATGGAAAAAGTAACTTATGAGAATTGTACAGACTTATCCTTCACTTTTAAGCTATTCCTGCAAATTTCAAATATTTTGACTCTTTCAGATGAATCACTGATAGTGTCTTTAATTATAACCAAAGAGTGGAAAGGAAACTTGTTGTAATTATTTGAAAGACCACTATCAGTGATTTGAAAAATATTTGAAATTTGTCAGGAAATAGCTTCAAAGTGAAGGATAAGTCTGTAGAATTCTGTAAAGTTACCTTTTCCAGCTGTAGAATTGACAGAAAGAAAGGCAAGAAAGCGGACAGTGGTTCCCAAGATACGATTCTCCATTCATACGTGTTGTAGTTTAGTGTCCGTACCGAGACCGTAATGACTAAAATCTCCGCTTTGTCCTTATTAGGATGCTTCTGGTCTTATCATTTGCAGGTATGTTATAGACCTGTACTTGTTACATACATGCAAAAATCTGATTTTTGATGATTTTTTCAATTTGCAGATTTAGCAAATCACTGATAGTGTCTTTAAGTGCATAATTTCCAATATTTATCAGCAAAATGGGTAAAAAGGTATATCCAGTGAAATATCACTATGATATCAAATTGCAGATCTTCATCGTAGATGTAAAATTAGCTGGGAGTAATAGTCAGAATAAGTTCATTTTTTCCACAGTGAGAGAAGACTTCAACCTAAGAGTTCTATTCAAGTGCCATAACAAACTATTTTGGGTATCTTCTTGTCAACCACACCAATTGAAGTGGTCATTAATGACAATTTGAATATTTATGATCCAAGGTAGTGAGGAAAGTGTTCCATATACATAGGCTGCTCAATGACATGCTTATGTTTTCCAATCTTGCTTGTTGAAATTACTTAAAGGGACAGGAGGAGATATTTTGAAGATACAAATTTCCCCTCGGAACCACCAGGCTGACTACGTGCCTGATAGAAAAAAACATTCATGTGGTGAGCCTTAACAATATAGCTTGTCTACAATACATCCTGCATGGGATGCTTGTCCGTATCAAGATTTATTATTAAAGGCAGCCATTTAAATGTTTAACTTTTGACTTACATAAACACATCTGACAATCTATTAGTGTATATTGCCAACCCTTTGTACAATTATAGAAAAAAAAAAAAAAAAAAAATACCTGTACTTGTTACATACATGCAAAAATCTGATTTTTGATGATTTTTTCAATTTGCAGATTTAGCAAATCACTGATAGTGTCTTTAAGTGCATAATTTCCAATATTTATCAGCAAAATGGGTAAAAAGGTATATCCAGTGAAATATCACTATGATATCAAATTGCAGATCTTCATCGTAGATGTAAAATTAGCTGGGAGTAATAGTCAGAATAAGTTCATTTTTTCCACAGTGAGAGAAGACTTCAACCTAAGAGTTCTATTCAAGTGCCATAACAAACTATTTTGGGTATCTTCTTGTCAACCACACCAATTGAAGTGGTCATTAATGACAATTTGAATATTTATGATCCAAGGTAGTGAGGAAAGTGTTCCATATACATAGGCTGCTCAATGACATGCTTATGTTTTCCAATCTTGCTTGTTGAAATTACTTAAAGGGACAGGAGGAGATATTTTGAAGATACAAATTTCCCCTCGGAACCACCAGGCTGACTACGTGCCTGATAGAAAAAAACATTCATGTGGTGAGCCTTAACAATATAGCTTGTCTACAATACATCCTGCATGGGATGCTTGTCCGTATCAAGATTTATTATTAAAGGCAGCCATTTAAATGTTTAACTTTTGACTTACATAAACACATCTGACAATCTATTAGTGTATATTGCCAACCCTTTGTACAATTATAGAAAGTGTTTACATTGAAGTGCATATATTGAGTGTATTTAGTGTATCGCCAAACCTTTGTGTCAGTAGGAAGTGTTTATATTGAAGTGCATATATTGAGGAAATGTCAATATGAGTGGATAGAGCAATAATATCAAGCATGGAGAGGGAAATAATTCCAAATCAATTGATGTTTCCGGCTGCTGAATCTATACATGGGAGTGAAAGACCTTCCAGAAGATAGCTTTGTTGATAGTGGTAGTGCATGGCTGTTATTAATTCAAGTTTTGTGTTCTTACTCATGATGAAAAAGAGCAAATGAAATTGGTGTACTGTCAGTTTTAGTCAAGGAATTACCGTAACCACTCGGGTATAAGCCCACCTTTGGGATAAAAGAACACCCATATTTTAAAGAAAATATAGGAGCTAGCATACAATCGGGTAAAAGCCCAGTTGATCATTTTAGCATTCAGGAAACAATGTGGCAGTAATTACACAAATCAATCACATTTTAAATTTGAAATATTTTATAGAGCCATCAAAGTAGGGCCCAATGCATGGGGTGGCTTGTTTGCTATAATTACTTTGCAGAATGTGATTGGAAAATTGAGCTTTTACTTTACTTTACTTTTTTACTAAAATGCCCAATTCTAAAGTTTGAGATGAATCGGATCTTTTTGTTTTAATGCATTAAACTTGAATGTATAGTATAACAGTACCATAGTAGATTTACCAATACACCCGCAACCCTATTCTGCCATGTATTAAAATTGATATCTAAAATTTACTGTACTGGACATGTAAAGCAAAAAGACGACATCAGACTTTCCAGATATTACCTTAAATACTTCTTCTTACGTTTCAAGCTGTTCATTTCAAATATTTCATTCCAGTTTTGTCCCCAATGGCGGTGAAAAAAAAAAAAAAAAAAAAATTCAGGAAACAATGTGGCAGTAATTACACAAATCAATCACATTTTAAATTTGAAATATTTTATAGAGCCATCAAAGTAGGGCCCAATGCATGGGGTGGCTTGTTTGCTATAATTACTTTGCAGAATGTGATTGGAAAATTGAGCTTTTACTTTACTTTACTTTTTTACTAAAATGCCCAATTCTAAAGTTTGAGATGAATCGGATCTTTTTGTTTTAATGCATTAAACTTGAATGTATAGTATAACAGTACCATAGCATACTGTGTAAAACGAAAATTCTGGATCCGGAATTTTATAACAAAATTGTGATTTTATATGAAGGACATTGATTTAAGCTTAGGTATTTCACACACTGATTAGCACAAGCATTATGTATATGCAAAAAGCATGATTGTTAGCATATTGAGGGTGCCATCCTTGGGAAATCTCCGAGTGAGTCTTTAAGCTGACTTAATTAGGCTTGATCCTAACTGGGGCTTTTTGTTTGACTTTTTTTTTTACAATTTTGTCATGGAAAGTTGAAAAGATGTAGTGCAAAATTCTTTAATCATTCAGAATTTACTCTCTTACTTTAAGTTAATCTTTTAAATATTGGGCTCCAAAACATGAAAGAATTGTCAACTATCTTTGACCATATCAACATTCAAGCAAGGGCTCTTTTTAATCTAAAATGACAGGATGACCTTTTGGGAGACTGTAAGATAAGATCTGGAATGGTTGGGACTGTGAACACTCTTGTTATGTAAAGCATAGAAGAAACTTTAATAGGACAAACTAAGAAGTAAAGCTTTCATTTATTTGAATTATGAATGTCACATGGATTGTTATGTAAGTGTAATCTTAGCAGTCAGTGATTTAGCAACTTAAAGAACTTACATATGCTATAGTGCTATAGTGTGAACCTGTCACATAAACCCATCACAAAATGTCAACAACTTGAAATCGTCTCTTGAAAGCTGCCCCATTAATAGAATGAATCACCAATGGCCCAATCTGTGTTTCTGGAACTCTGACACCATTAGGGAGGTAAAGGGGAAAATGAAAAGAGAAAGAGCAGAATTCGGGTGGGCGCTGCCAACCATCCATGCCAGGGGATTTCAGGGTGCGTGGCGGCAGTGTCCGCTGGGCCCGTCCATTCCATTTGTGTGCGTGCATATGTGGCTTTTATTGATGAGTGCAGATCGCGACAACAGGAAAATCCGGGACTAGTGGAAAAGAGGGGAAAGGGGGAGGAAGAGGAAAGAAAGGAAAGGGAGGGAAGGATAAAAAGAAGCAAAGCACGGAGTCAGTGAAAAAGGAGGGGATGGATAGAGGTATGGAGGAGGAAAAAGAGGGAGAAAAAGGGGGACAATAAATAAGTAGCCAATTGTGTTGGACATTTTTTTTTTCTCCTCTGGTCGTCGTTGACTTGTTCTTGTTTTTTTTTTTGTTTTTTTTTTTTTTCCTGGTTTCTTATTAGACCACCAAATGATATAGGGGTCCAGGACCAAACAAAAGTTGGGTCAGATGTCTTCTAACAAGGACATTTCAGTCGCATCAGTGGTTCAACAAGGGTTATAGCTTACCTCAGTGGTCTCAAGGTTTAGCGTTGGGGAATTTTGTCTTGTCTTCTACAGGATATTTTTGGGTCACATTACCGTGGTCTTCTAACAAGGGTTAAGACTTACAGCTTACACCAGTTGGTTTCATGTTTTGTCACTCAGTGGTCTTCTCATATGTGTTATCGCTTAAATCAATCTTGTGGTCTCCAAATTTAGCTGGGTTTTATTTTCTGTCACAACATCAGTGGGTCTTTTTTACAAAGGTTTTTTTGTCAGCAGTGGTCTGTAAAAATTTTTTTTCTGTCACCATCAACAAGAATTCTGTCACCTTGTCAATCTTCTAACAGGTTTGTTTCCATCCAACACCAACCACCATTGTTCTTCTAACAAGGGCTTTTCTGTCACAATCATTCGTCTTTAACAAGGGTTTTCTGTTGCATGAGGTGTCTTCAAACAAGATTTGTCTGTCCCTCTTCAGTTGTCTCTATCAAGGGGTTTTCTTCACATCATGGTCTTTTAGCAATTTTTTTTTTCTGGTCACACTCATTGGGTTCCGTCAACAGCAAGGTTTTTTCTGGCCCTCAGTGTCTTTTGACAAGGGGTTTCCTATCATAACATCATTGGGCTTCAACAAGGGTTTTTCTGTCACATTCAGTGTTTTAAAAGAGGTTGTCTGTCACATCAAGTGGTCTTTACAGTGGTCCTATCGAGGGTTTATTTTCTGTCACATCAGTGGTCTTCTACAAGGTTTTTTCTTTTTTCTGGGCCCATCAGTGGTCCTTTTAACAAGGTTTTTTCCTGTCACAGGATTTTTCTGTCACATCAGTGGTTTTTTAACAAGAGTTTCTGTCACAAATCAGTGGTAGTCACATAGGGATTTTCTTTTCACATCAGTGGCCTTCTTACAAAGTGGTTTTTTGTCACATCAGTGTGATCTCCTAAACAGGGTTTTCTGTTACATCAGTCAATTATATTCCACTGTTTTTTTCCTGTCACACATTATAGGTCTTCTAACAGGTTTTGTTTTTCTGTTCACAATCAAATTGGTCTTCTAAAGGGTTTTTTCGTTTACCTCAGTGACTCTCTATACATGGGGTTTTGCTGTTGCATCAGTGGACTTCTAACAAGGGGTTTCTGTCACATCAATGGTCGTAATCTTACAGTGTTGCAACAGTCTAATCTATTAGTGTCTTCAGTTTAATTAGGTGTTCAGTTGTGGTCAACAATCTTTTATCAATTAAAGGGTTAGAAAGGGTTGTAAATAATCATTATTTTTCAAGTTTAAGGAGGAGTGGTATATGTAATCGTTCAATGTATCTTTTCTAATTTGGTCAATATAAAAGTACAATATGTGTAGTGTATGTAGTTACAGGAAAACCTACCATGAATTAATAGATGTTACTAGTATCTTTTAAACATTGTAGTAGATATTTATTATTGTATAGCTGAATTAATGGTTTAATTTAGCTTCATATTTGTACTGGTAATTTTTTTTTAATTCTAACTCAAATCTAACTTTCTTTCGTTCTTTCTTTGGGTTTCCAGAGGTCTCTTTGTAACTGGAATTGAAGTTATCTACAACAATACTTTGTCATTTCTCATCTTTGTATCAATTGTAAGTAACACAACTTCTTAATTTGAATTTGAATGAGATAGCATTCAAAATCAACAATGATTGAAACCCATAAGATTATTGTTTTCAGTATTTCATGGAGAATGACAACACTTCAATTTGTGGATTTCTTGTTATTTGGTAAAGTAAGATGCAGTTGTTAAGGTCCTTTGCTTGCAATCTAACTAAACCTTGTTTACAATATAATAAAAGAGTGGAAAATTATGTTTAGGAGTTTTGTAGAGTGATGATAAAAGTTAAATAATTTGCATCTGGCTTTGTCAGGCTCAAACCAAAACTACTTTCTTTTTCACAATTGTATGACACAATGTTAGATTTTGTTTTCATGCCCCTCATTCAATTGTTGTGTGAATACAGTAAACTTGGTCATCCTCTGCATTTAATAACTTTAGCATGCCCATTGCAAAGGGGGGGGGGCATCCCTCCAACCTAATTTGAACAATCTACCCCCAGGTACAACAGTTATTTTTAATTAGATTTTTTAAAAATCGACCCCCATAACACGTCCACATAATTTTTTTAATGGCTAGGGCTGAAACTTTAAATTCAAGTAATCTTCTTGTTCTTAGCATTAGCCTAAAAAAAAAGTTTGAATTGGCGTAACATAGAAATAGGTAGGTCGGATTTTTTTTTTTTTTTTAATAGTTTCACATACCAGAACACAAACTATATACACCATACAAAAACAAATGGCCATTTCACTTTTTCTGTCACACATCTTTTTATTTGTCATTTTATGTCCTTCAAATCCTTCAGATTAACCGAAGTTGACTTCATAAATTCCTGATTTTGCATTTCAGCGTTTCATGACCATAATCAGTAAACATGATGGAAACCCTCAAATGAAAATTTTTTTTTACGTTGTTTTTTAAAACTTTTTTTTGTCACCTAAAAAAATAAATCTTTAGGGCCGTCGGTAACAATTAGGGTCGGCGGGTTACTCCAATCAAACGTTTTTTTTTTAGGCCTTACCTGACTCCTGTCTAATTGGCTCTGTTTTTAATTTATTTTAATCATCCACAGAGAAATTCACAATTCAAGACATTTACACGACATGTGAAACCTGGATCTTTTGATGACTTTGACGCTGAATTTTGTTGTAAGTTTTCAGACTTGTCAAAATATGTAATCCTCCCCTTCTGTATTTTACTTTCCCCCGGGGCCACTTGTATTCAATGTGGCATCATGCTCTGTATGGCCTCCCAACGTACCCTAAGCGTGTATTACTTTTGGCAGGAAAACACCCTAAGCACGTTGGTTGATTTTGCTACCCTAAACAAGTACTTTGGGTTTGAATTTGCTACCCTTAACAAGTGTTTTGGTTTAATTTTACTCCCCCCCCCTTTCAAAAACAAGTAATTTGTCCTAACAGTTTAGAAATACACCCTAAACAGGTTTTTTGACATTATTTTTGCTACCCTAAACGAGTACATTTAAAAAATGGTACCTTTAACCATACACTGAACATGCTATAGTCTCTTATTGTACTCTACCCGAAAAGGGAATATTTTACACATAATTTCATTGAAGTTTTCGTGTATTTTTAGTTCCTCTTATTTGGTAACGCCATTTGTGCATTAATCTAGGGCCTATACGTTTTTAAAATATAAATCCTATTACATTAAAATTTCAAGTCTTCTTAAATTTGTCCCGATCATTCTCTTGTCGTAATTTCTAATTGACACTGTTTTTTTCTGTCAATTCAGCCATTTCATTGAACTAAACCCCAGACTAAATATTCATGACCTTATTTGATTGACATAAATTAGAGACAGACCCTATTCCGTTTCTATACGCACATATTCTTGTAACGATCGGTCATAGTGTAGATTAGCACGCAAAAATAAGAATGAACTCCTAATTACTAAATACTATAATCCTATGTTTTATGAGACATGACGACATAGAGAAATAAGAAGCTAAAATAAGGGTTTACCCGTTAAACGGCATTTAAAATTACTCGGGAATCTATTATGGGAAATCAGGAGAGAAAATCGGGAACAAACCCACTATTTCCCAGCATTTCATGTGGATTTTTACAGTAATTCAAAAATATCACACCCTAGACACGTATTTTTTACGTGAAAATCATACCCTAATTTTCCGATTTGGATTTTGATAAACCCTAAACAACGTATGCGCGTACATCATCGCCTGATCTCAAAAAACGACCCTAATTACACGGGCCGGCGTTTTTTGTACACGACATGATTCCACCTTGGGAATACAAGTGGCCCCTCCCGGGACTGCCCACCTTTGGTGTTAAATTGATAGTATAAAAATACTATAGTGTACTTAGTCCAGAAAAAAAACATGCTAAAAATCTGACACAATTTGCAGTGCACTACAAAATGGTTGTGTAAAATAGTTAAACAACTTGTTTAAAATTTCACACAACCCCTGATCGACATATGAACCCACCAATAGTTGTGTAAAATTTAACACAACCCAGGTTATGTAACTTTATAAACAGCAGTTGTGTAATTCAAGGATCAATTGTCTGCCTTCCAGTCTGCATTATTCATTACGGCATGCAGCTAGCTCAACTGTAGTGTCAGAAGTGTCGGTGATGACCAGCCGCTGTGTAAGCTTATCCCCGTTTCTTTAACTCGTCCCTGCAAATAAGCGAATTTTATCGCTGGATAATAAAAACATCATAAATTTTACCAAAAGCAAATGAAATATCGCACATTTACCTCTGAAATTTTCAATAAACACCTCAAAACCCCACTCACATAGTCTCTGCCCTAATACATCCAACTTGAAGTGTGAGAATTTCTGACAAACTTTTCTCGATCGTTGATTGGCTGTTTCAAATCGCATGCCTTGATTGTTTACACAATCTTGTTATAAGTCTTGATTTGGTCGGAGTTATCATCATCATTGGTTTTTATATACAACAAGAGTGTTGCACAACCTTAGATTTTAAACAACTGGAGAGTGATTAAACGCTGTGGAAAAATTGTACCCATCACTTTCAAACAGCACTTTTACACAGCGGATTTACAGTTTGGAAATACTGTTAAACAGTGGAGACAATAACATAGAATAAATTTTAAAACAAGTAAAATCATGTTAAAATGATGTAACACACCAACATCTTTGCACAATATAGCTGAATTCAGGTGCATTTCATATTCCACAATTGCATGTTTCTTTCGCACGGTCCCGCATAGGCCACTGTGCTGTAATTCAAAATACAAAATTACAAATTACTTACAGATACAACCGAATTTTGCACGAAGATTTAGTAGACATGGATACTAAGGCCAGATGTTCAGATGATATAAAATCTTGAGGACGAGGAGTGATCATGAAATGCCTCTTTAAGTTATAAGGTCCTTCTGAAGTTAACCTTTCAGATTGCCCACATCACGTCAAATTGTTTCCCAATTGTTGATCTTGTTGCATAGCATTAGAAATTGTACTGATTATGTTGTGTTACATAAATCTTGTATCATTATTACAGGCAAAATGTAACAAAGGTCTAACTGTACATTCTAACTGAGGCATTCTGTAATTTTTTATGAGGATGACCTTAAGGTCCCAGGAAATGAGGTGATAACCTACTCCAAATCTTTTTGGGGCATTCCATTCCATTAAACAGGACCAGAAAAAGAATACACCTACCAGTGACATCATAGGGAAACCGTGATATGTATATACCTTACAGAGATTGGAAGCAAAGCTGTAGTCCATTTTTAACAGTTCTAGCGACCGAACCGTCTGTTTCGGCCCTTGCAATGAACTTGGGCCGCACGTGGCGCTGTGAGCACCATATTTTTCTTGAGCAGGTATGCTGCAATCAGGCACTTTAACTCAATTTTGTGCTTCATTCATGACATGACATGAATTAATGATTATTAGGACCCGCTCACATTAACACTTTATGGTTTGACCCATTTCATCAATAACTTCATTCTCTAAGACATAGTCAAAATCAAATAAACTGTTCAATAGATCCAAGCCGTTAAAAAAATATGAGTTGAGAAATAACTGGTCCAAATGTGGTTGCAATTCTTGTGATATTTAAGAGAAAATACAACATTTTAATTAATCAGTATATTTTTAAGATATCCAAAAATTTCATTAAGACATGAAATTTTGCGCCAATTCACCAACGTCGACAAATGGTGTACAAAAGTGGGGTCATTTTAAGTTATTCCATGGATTATATGCAAAGTCTTGAGTACTACTATGTCAAGGCTTTTTGAACACTAACACGCAGCGTGTGAGCATCAGTGAATTCAAAATAGCCCGCCAAAATTCAAATCTGGGGGTTAAACATGGAATGTATTGAATACCGATTACTGCTTCTCGATCAGTCGAGGAATCTTTGAATTAACATAATATACCGACAGACACTGCACGCTGCCACATCCATTGTTATTGCTTGAATCCTTTGGGATATTCTTCTCAGTACTCAGGTGAAAACTATTGATTTGTCATCATTGTCATGAATAGATTCACACAAGTCACCTGGAATTTTCTATTACTCTCTGAAAATCAATACTTCACTAATATTTCTCATCCAACCAAATTTGAATGGTTCTTAGTCCTCCTTGTAGACTTGACACAAACCACACATTCTATTTGCATTTTCCTGGCTTTAATAGTAAACCGATACTCACTAATATCAAAACCAAGAGAACTGTCCTTTTTAAATCCTTACACATAATGTTGGTGTACATTTTAACACATTTAAACTCAATTTTGAAACTTACCCCTGTGTAATCTGTCCCCCCTTATTTAAATAGGGGGATGGGCCCCGATGTTAGGATGAAGTTTTTACATCGTGATAGATTGGCATTCACTCCCAAACCCCACCTGTAAAGTTTCCCGCGTGAAATTTCAATCCGTTTTGATACGAGACTAAAACAATATTTTCTTAGCCCCATATAGTAACTGTGTAGAATTAATATTGGTCGACCAATAGGGGCAACTTTTCGTTCATACTTCCAAACCAACCCCCGTTTGGCTCTAAGATTTCACAGGGTAAATGAAAATAGCAGCTTTCTTTGATACCAAATGTTGATCCACTTCCGGTAAAATCTGGAGCTTCTGGGGACGCGGCTATCATCGGCATGGACCTTTAATAGGTTCGCCTATGCAAAGATTTTTGTATTTTTTTAGCTACATTAATCAAATCAAATAATCAATCACTTTATTCAGCAAATACAAAGATTACCAAGAAATAAATGTGAATTTATATACAAATTAGAACAGATACAATGTGAAAATAAATTTGAATGCTAGGACTTCCACTGGACAACTCCTGGGAGCTTATAAGAGGTGGAGGTCAAGTGATCTCATTTGGTCAGGGGCAGTGCCAGGAGGTGGCCCGAGAATTTCAACATTCAGGCAAAACAGGGTTTTTAAGCAACAAATTGCATAAAAATTAGGGTTGTTTTTACCTATGTGAGTTAATCATGTAAAGTTTCAGCCCTCCTATGATTTTTGCCCCTCCTTGATTTTACCCTGGTGCCGCCCCTGATTATGGTAAACAAAATTGTTTCAATTTGTTGTAGTTTGATTGCATACAAATAATAGGTACCATTATCTTGAAAGAATGGTGCTTTATAAAAGCCTTTTATCACTATTATATTATTATAGTGTGCTGAAAAAATGGAAAATTGATCTGATGCATGGGGTATGTGTCACTGCCAAATATTGCCTTCAACTACAATCTTGGACAAAAGTGTTGGCACACAGTAAAATTGTCCCCCTCTCCCCCAGAACAAAGTTGAAACCTGAACTTGCATTACAGTGCACCTAACAACACTCAACATTGATTGGTGGGGAAGAGGGAGGTTTATTGATTAGGCTTCAAGCTTGATAACAAAAAAGTTCAATTTCAAATGGAAAAAGAGCAATTTTTCACAATTTTTGACAAATCTTAGAGATAAAAGAAGTTTGGTTTGGATGTTATGAGTGAAGGGTCCCATTTTAGGTGGCCAATAGTAATATGGCACCTACAAAATCATGTTTTTAGCTCTCATATCAAAATAGATTGCAATATTGCATGAAACTTTCAAGGTGAGGGGTATGAAGTCAGCATCGATCATTCATTCAAAAGGACATCGCCGGATAAGGAATGAAGGGCGCCCTCTATAGTTTTCATGAGAACGGATGAATTTGAAACATTCCGCATTAAAAAGCGACATGCTCAAAGTTTACCTTTTCGGGGTTTTCAAAAAATTAAACTTTGCATAAATTCTCAAAAAGACACTTTTATTTAAAATTATAATACAGGCTTCAATAGGCAATTGAAATGTCCAAATATGAACCCTTTCCCCCCCCCCAAGAACCACAATGCCGCTTTGCAAGGATGTGCGTTATACTAATTAGCAACATATACGTGAGTGGCATTCTGGTTCTTGGGGGGGGGGGAAGACCCCATTTTTGCATTTTTGTTTTCTGGGGGGCCTGAACACCAAATGGAATTGCCAAAACAACAACAACAACAACTTATTACATATATACATACTATGCCACACTTGAGTTAAGGCATGCTAATCTACCAAGGGCTCAGTTCAGTAGCCTTGGGTAGGCACATGTTAACAACCGCTGACCATGCAGGTTCTGGGTATCATAAATCATACTAAAATGCAGCGGGTGTATTTGCTCAATATACTGGTGAAGGAAAACTATTGGACTGCGCCATGTGAATTCAGATTTTAATAGTGAGAAGGAGAGTTAACTTGCTCAGGATATAAATAGCACGGCCATGGGCCATTGTGTTGTATAATAGAGTTTGCTTGGTGTAAAACGGTTATATAATCCAAATCTTAGCACTCATTGCGCTACATCATAATAGGTATTTGGGCATTGTAAAAAAGGGCTGCCTCGTGTAGCCTCTTTGTAGCTTATGAAGGACAAAAGGTCTATCTACGCATCATTTACAAGCTCCATAACAAAGGGCAGCTATGCAACATCTGGGTTCAATTGACGAATTGAACCCGGGCATCAGCCAATGAAATTGCTTACATTTTCACAGCTGTTTAAAGTCTGACTCAGAGATTTTTGAAATATAATTTTTTTGTGTATTTATTGAAAATTGTCAACTAGAACTATAGATAGTCATCTAAAATGCCCAATTCCAAAGTTTGAGATGTATCACATTTTTCATTTCCATGCAGTAAGCATTTATGTGTAGTATAAAGTGCCATAGGATACTGTGTATAACAAAATTTCCGGATCCGGAAATACATAACAAAGTTGTGATTTTCTATATGAAGGACTTCGATTTGAGCTTAGCTATTTCACACAGTGATTAGCATGTGGACAAGCATTATGTTTATGCAAAAACACAATTTGTTTGAAAATTGAGGGCGCCCTCCTCGGAAATCTGAGTCAGCCTTTAAGAATAAAACTTAAGATTTAACGAAATTGGTCAATCCCCTTTTAACTATAAATATAGCATAGTCCAGAGCAACAGATTTTCAGTTTTCCATATGGATCAATATTTTTCAATTTGAAAAAAAAAATTGTATGCTCCCACCTTCATCATCTGAGCTACTTATGCTGGATGAAATGTCAAATTGTCCATCTTTACGACCTTACTACTGCATATTTTCCTTCTCTCTCTATTACTTAGCTGCAATATAATTTCAATTAAGTACTGGACAGCTCAAGTCACGGACAAAGTCATATTTCAGTATTGACTTTCAAGGCAAATTCATTCAATAATCTCAAATTTCTAACTACAGGGTGTAAATTCTTACTTGAGATGATGTTGTGTGTTAGCTCATATTTCAACATCCTTTCTCCGAGTCTTTTATATGCTCGTCTTAAAGAGGTACTACCCGATCCTCAGCCTCGACCCCACCATTCACTCAATCAAACCTGAGATTTTGGTACCATATCATTAGAAAGCTTGTAATTTTCTCATCTCATCTCTTCAGCTGCAACACAACCATTATCCTAAACCAGCCTGGACTTTAAGATTTATAAAAGTATCATAAAAGTATCATATTTGACCTATTTAGTACTCAGTGGAAATGCTATGGGTCATAAGGGAAATTTTCCTGCCAAATGGTTTCCTTGCCCCCTCCCCAGTTTTCCCCAAATTTGAGCCATCTTATCAAAAGTAATAGATAACTGCAAATTACAGTTGAAATAGCAAAACTTGCACACTTCATGTGCATTTCAGCATATTTTATGTCATATTTGTCTTCCATTAAAATTGCAATTTTTAATTTTTACCAGAAATTTCACTTCATCTTGCCCACCCAGATTTGTTTTCTTGCCTCCTCTCCCTCCCAATTTTGATCCTGGTGCCACCACTACACATGCTTACGTTAGTCATTTTACAGGGTCACATAATAGAACACACTTTGCAAAAGTCTAGTTGACCAGGAATTACCCACACTACTCAAGTCATTGAACTAGTCTGACAGCCTCGGTCAACTTCAAGTCCTATCAAGGCTAATATCTTCAAAATAAATATATTGATTAGTGTACATACTTTATGAAATGACCAGCATATTATTTCATAATTTGCTGACTGCTATAACAACATTCACAGCAAATAAAACACTCCATTGAAATGGTAATCCTTGTTGAATTTGGTCATTTTGTTTTTTCAATCGGTGGTGTAATCGTGAGATTCAGCAGTCAAATTAAAAAGGCCATTTAATTTTTTCCCTGTTACATCTTTTTGCTTATTTTTTTCTGAGTTCAAAAGACAAAGTTTATGTAAATGTATAAAAAACACATCACTTCTTAATAAACCTTTGAAAGCCAAAGAGTAAGAGAGAGAGGGGGAGGGAGAGACAGAGCAGAAAGATAGAGCGAGAGAGAGGGGAAGGAGAGGGAGGGAGAGAAGAGAGGGGAGAGACACAACCCCTCTTTGGTATTTTTAATTTGATAGGGAGATAAATTTTGAATCTTGGTGTTGGGCATCACAATGCTTTGACACTGTGGCCCATATTCCAAAAGATGTTTAACACTCGTTTAACTAAACAATAATTTATCTTTTGAAGTAGTGAAGTGGAAAGTAAACAATTCATTAAAATTATGAAAAAATGTGGGCAGGCGGGCAGTAGGTAGGTCGGTAGGTAAGTAGGTAAAATATAAAGTAGGCATTTCCATAGCCAGACTCAGAATCAGCAGAAAAAATCATTTAAAGGTACAACAAAAATATTTCACATATCAGGTGTCCCAAAAAAAATTGAAAGTACTGATGACACAATATTTGAGTGACTCAAAATCTCTCGTTTGCCACTTTTAAATCAGTTTAAATAAACGGTCAGCGTTTTTGAGATGGCTTCCCAAATGACCTGCAGTAATTTGGGAGACCATCTCTAAAAACCCTAAAGTGTTCTAAAGTGTTACAACCTATACAAATCTATATACCAAGGTTTAGAGGATTAACTGCAACAGCATAAATGCTTAAAAAACTGACATAAATAGCCATTCATGGTTCATGATATTATTCCTATTTCATTGCACCAATGTCAAGATTGAGTATCATTTTTCATCTGACCAATGTCAAGATTGAGTATCATTTTTCATCTGATAATTCTTTTAATGGTATGTGTTGATGCTGAAATCCCCATGCATTAATTGTAGTAGGCTTAAATGCGTGTAATACTTCTGTGTAAAAATGCAGCTTTTATTAGATTGTCAAATCAAAGCGTAATTTGGTTCCTTGAGCAACAATTTGTTTTCCACCCTGTGGCGTGTGCTGTTTAATTGTTTCTGCAGGGGAGGGTATGAGTTAAGCTCGCGTCGTGGGGGGGGGGGGAGTTTTCTCTCCATCTTTGTCTCTATCATGCCTACAGGTTAGTGTGTGACTTTGTGAGCTGTCAGCATGCTAGCTAGCTGAACGACCTCCATCTAATTACTCCTCTTTCCCGCATTTAGGTCCTCATAACACTAGTTTTTTTATGCTCAGAGGTCAGATTCCTTTGTCCGAAAATGATAGTCGTTCAAAAATCCTCCCTCCCATCGTATGAATGTAAAAGATATAAATTAAATTGTTATTGATCTTTTTCTAAAAATCATACACTATTGGAAGATACGTAATAGACTGTGTAACTGGTGTGCCATGTATGTGTGTATGGTACTGCCCAAATTTGGGGTGACAGTATGACTGCTTCCAACCCTCCCCCCCCCCGACCCTTCATGTTTTGAAATAAACACATTGGTTTGAAAATTGTGTCAGCACTTAGCGGCAGTTTGGGCGGCAATCCCCCATTAAAATAGTCTTGGTGGAGCCCCTGCACTTAATCCTGACAGTCAAGTGCTGCATGTGATCTCTGGCAGTTCCGGTCCAGGGTGCATATAGTGTGTGCTATAAGCATCTGATGAGAGTACCTTGACTCTGTGTCTTGGTGTCCGGTGGATCTTCCCTAGGTTTGAGTGCCATAGGTGGAATAGTGAAAGGCTATTAAGTCTTTCCTACCACATGATAACTCTGATAGCCTCGAAAATAGATGTTTTTTAGGATCAATACTCTAGAAGCTGCTTCCATTGCAAGCAGTTTACTGCTGGTTCTTGCCTGAAGAGTAATGTTGTTCATCTTCAACTGTGTACAGTTAGGCCTATGTTCCTTCATGCTAGCAACATTCTTTCTAGTATCTGTGTGGGCTAAACCTTCTAAAACGTTCAACGTCCGTTTACTGATGTTGGTTGTAGACATCCTGTTGTCAGGTGGCAAGCATACATTGAGGTCAGGATCAATCTTTTTGTCATGAAATGTAAATGATGGTATGGGGAGAGTAATATTCTATTGGGGATAATGCAGTTCTTGGGACAAGCGAGAAATGTACTGGAATGTTAGGAAAAAAGCAAAAAATTACGTGAAAGCGGGTAGGATTAGATATTTTGATTGAGACTTCATCAACACCCAAAACACCCAAAACACCCAGCCCCCCCAAAAACCAAATAAACACAAAACCTAATTCCTGCTTTCCACATCACAATCCTCGTTTGGGGGGAAAGAGAGTTGGATGGCCACCAGGAGTAGAGAGATTACACAATGAAGAGAGAAGTTGAGGTAATAATCCAAAAACGAAATCGTGGGGCGACTTACTGCAAGTCTGGTCAACGGTAGGTGTAGATCTCTCTCATTGAGTAGCATAGTGCTAGGGTAGTTGACTTCAGCATCTGTGAACTGCTCCTCAAGTAGTTCACTGAGGAAAATACTAAATCATCTTTGTTACTAGGTAAAGATGACATTTATTAATATATTATTAAGCACAATAAATATGAACAAAATAGGTTTAAAAATAATGGGGTGCATTTTCTGAAATACCCTTGTGTCATTTAAGACTAGAAATACAAATGTATAAGTCAAAGTATTGCATTTCACAAACAGATGGACATACACCAAAGGGTGTATTGAGTCCATCCCACAATGCATCAGTTTTGGGAAATTCTGCCTCAATTATCTTGAAGGTGCGTGTTCCGATCGTCTTTGGGACCCCTGATTTACCCGGATGTAGTATCGATTTTGATATCAGATGAAAGGCCGTATTTTTCTTATTGTCGTCCTGAAATTTGAGCCCTCAAATCATTGCCAAGATATAAACAAAAAATGCTGAATTTATGGTTAACATCAATATTATCACAGTATTGAATAGGGCTTTGCAATGTGCATTATTGCTTCTACCATTAAAACCGCAAGTTTGTTTCCCACGGTACTTGATGGGGCATATGTGCAAATGCCAGGCTCTGATATTATATCAAGTAGAGAATACAATAGACATAAATTGGAACAAGCACCTTTAACACATAAAACCCCCGATGCATTTAGCCCACAAAGCACTGGTACTTAATGATTTATTTTGTGTCATGATCATGAAATGCTTTGTAGCACTTAAACTTCTTGAATACTTTTTATCCCTCAGTACTGACATGTGTTTAGTACAGTACGGTATAGGCACATTGCAATGCATTATGGGATTGGTTCAAAACACCCTCTGGACGTACACATTACTGATGTTGTTTACTGCACTACTGCAGCACATGGTTAGAAACAGCTTTATTCAGTATGGGAATTCACATGAACAACCACACAAAAAATAAATAATTTTGTGTTAAGTGTTACAAAGATTGAAAAAAAGTTCTTCATCTGTGAATCACTTTGAGAATATAGCAAAGGAATGTACATTTGTGCACATCTGCAAATGTAAAATGATTCTTTTCTGCCTTCAAGATAATCCAATTTGGTATTGAAAAGGCTCTAGTCCTATTGGTTTAGATTTCAGGATTGGCTATGCTTTTGTGATGAATCCTGCGTTATCACTTTATTTTCATACCCAATTCTCGGATTTCACATTGCACCCTTGCAAAATGGAGTCCTCAGCAGGCATGTGTGCTGAAAGCTTAACATTTAGGGTGTGGTAGAATCGCAACATGCCAGTCGATCGATTCTCAATTAACTTCGAGTTGTTCAAAGCTATGAACCATTGCCAGTAGAGTGCTTGGTAAGATTGCGCCTGTTTATTTCTCTAAATCAATTCCAAAAATTCTCAGTTGAAAGTAACTAAAAGCGAAAAGCAAAATATATGATGCGTAGGAGTGAGTGTATAGTGTAGTGAGGCTTAATAGGGAAGTGAAATGGGTTAGGCATACATTATCCATGCAATTACTTTGAGACATTGATTCGGTCCTTATCCAATTTCAGTAACTGAAAAAGTGCTCGTAAACTAAAACCAACGAAATGTCACCAGTAATTTGAGCTAAGAGATAGACTCACTAGTAATGAAATACAAATTACAAAACATACCAGCCCCTTTCCATCCATTTTACATCAAAGTAATGCATTTTTTCTGTTTTCTGGTTTTTGGAAGAGATGTTTTGAGTGTGTGCCGACTAGAGAGATGTAGTATCTATTTCCGTGGCTTACAGGACTTGATGCTAGCATTACAGTGATGTTGTGGTTTTTAACATTCAAAATAAGAGATGAATATTTGAACAGTCTGTGGTATAAAACTGTCGGAGAAGATTGTAGCTGTCAAAAACAGTGTGGTGTTACTTGTTTGAACAAGTTCTATATGTTAAAGCATGTTAAATTCCCATTATCAGATCTTCAGTCTCTATCAAATTGCCTTGTAGAATCTTTAAATCACTTGTTGATAAAATTATTCATCTAGCAAACACATCAAAACTTCAGCAACTGCAGTTTACTAAGCTATCAGAGAGCACAGTGCCTTCTACTCAGCAGACTTCAAAATAAAAAGATGTACACATAAACAATTATCCATACTCTTAAAGAAAGATTTTGTCTAGAAGGGACACAATTGATTATGATTGCTTTTTAAACACCTATAGGCTATATTGAGAACAATTCAAAGGTTTATTGAACAAAAAGTAGAACTAAAGTTTTAAACTTGGCTCCTGTCCTAATAAGCAATAATAGAGAAGAATGCTTGTATTTTCTGTTTTGCTTTTTGCTTTTTGCTTTTTCACATTGGGCACGATTTAATATATTGATAAGCATTCTAAATTTAAAAGTTTTTAAAAAAATAGGGTACATTTTTCTGGTATTACTTCAATTGTGTTCATAGTATCTTGCATGTGTGTGAGCATGCACATGGGGGTGTGGATGGAGCATGAGCACCACAGGCGTCTAAAAAAGGAGAAAAGAAGTACATTGAAATATGGCTCAAATCGCAAAAAAGGCGTATTTATTGAGGGATTCGCTTCCCGGACCCCCACCGGGGCTCTGAGCCTGGAGCCCCCTGCCCCCGGGGCCTTAACCTTCCTCCGGACACCCTGCCATTATGATGTGGATAATCCCCAGGATCCACATCCCTGAATTACCTGGATGTCTTTAGCCTCTTATCCCTATCTGTTTTAGGGGATGTTATTTTTATGTGTAAAATATATCTCTTTTCTTCCAATGGCCTAGACTATCATTTCCGAGCAAATTGAAGAAATTTCATATTTCTTGAAAATGTGCCAGTGCGACTTTAAATAGTGACTTACCACACATACTGAACCTCAGAATCCATGGCATCAAACAGCTGTACATTTTATCATCTACCAAAATTTCCGAGTGCCACATTAGCCTTCTGCCTGCATATGCCATAATATAATAATATTGCAATGAACATTAAAAAAAGCACTATGCGCTATGAATTTGTGACATTCTAGTACAAATCAAAACAAAGGCATTTTTGTTAGACTGAATACCAAAAAAGCAGAGTCATAAAATACCATGCAGAAATTACAATTTGATTTCATGCACAGTCACAGGCATGCAAGCAGAAGTACCCTCATGTGGTGGTAATCTTAGATTTCCAAGTAGATATCTTCAGTTTCAAGCTCCTGCATTGATTTGCCGAGAATGTTATTATATGTTGATTTCTCCAAATGTTTTTGTCCATCGATTTTCTGAGAATTCCATTTACATTGATTTAGTTAATGTTCTGGTAAAATAGGTAAATTATCATCATAGTATTAAAATTTAGAGAAGGTGTTAATTTTTGTCATTCAGAGTATATGAGATATTAGCTTATGATGAGCCATGCAGCATAGGCAGTTTTTGTATTGTTTTGATATCAGTATTTATGCATGAGAAGGCAAAAGCAGGCCAATATTACAGTTCTAAAATTTAGTGAGTAGGCGCAACTGCCAAACGAAGCATTGCTGTCGAACTCTGATGTAACCGTAATACAGAATAGCGTCAGTGGCGTAGCCAGCTTTTTTTTCAGGGGGGAAGAGTGGGGCACATTGATTTTCAGGGGGGCAAACATCAGTAGACCCAAATTTTTCCACAGTCGGATCAAAATTCTGAAGGGGGATGCCCATGAGCATATATTAAAAATTGTTAGTATAGTATAGGCCTATATTGTTTTTAATGTAAATTAAGACGTGCAGCAAGTTAACTCATTTTTCAGTGGGGGGCAAGATTCCCCACAGGGGCAGCTGCCCCCCTCTGACTACGCCACTGAATAGCGTCAGTAGCAACTGAGTAATGTCATCATTAGAAAATTGCCAAAAGTCACACCTACATAAAATCACTTAGATTTGTTGCTCATACGCAGAATATCCTAAGCTAAAATGTTAAACTGATTACAAGAAAGCAATTATAACTCAATATATTTCTTGTTTCATTGAAATCTTGAATGCATGATAAAATAAATTGTTTAAAATTCAGTGGTGGAATGGTATTGGTCACAAGCAGTCAGTAAAGTTAAGCTGATGATATACCAGGCCAGCATGCTATCAGTAACACCTTACACATCTGAGTTTTCTATTGGACGACATGAATAAAACATGATATTGGTGATATTAATCAATTTCCTATGGCTTGTTCAAACAACTAAACTCTTTCACCAATGCTGAGTCTGCCTACAGTAGGGTGAAACATGTATGTGGTCGATGTGTGTTGGAAAATCAAGCTCCAGGAGTGTAGTAGGAGTGAGACAGGAGAGCACAAGGAGCGAAGCAGGATCTCAGTAGTGCAGTTTAGTGCAATAGACAATATTATGGAATAAAGTGTAATCTAGTATTGCACCATATTCAGTTAAAAACAGTTTATAACAGTTGTCGCAGAAACTGGTTCATTTTGACAAAAGTTACCAACAAAACAAAACCAAAGGAAAAAAAAAAAAACCTAACCCTTCCCAATCCACCATAACCCCCAACCTACCATACCCCCAACCCACCATACCCCATGTGCACTTTAATTTACTTTAGAGAATAACAGATACGATCGGTATTTCTGAAATAGGGCCGATTATGACCTTATCGGTATCGGATCGGTATCGGCAAAATTCTCATTTTTTTACCGATTTTCTTACCGATTAAATTATTATCAAAGAGGTCCAAACTTGAATTAAAATTGTTCCAACTGATGGCCAAACGGTGAAAATAAATCCAAAATGAAACAATTTATTATTTTATGTACAGAAGAGTGTGTATGCTGTTCCTAACTGACTATTTCGCCATTTTGTGGTTTACCTAAATCGATCTGCTACTTTCTGGCAGCTTCTGACTGTCGAAAACGGCAATGATAATGCCCAAAAAAAATACACAGAAAAAAATGGAATCGGAATCGGAATGAACCGATTTTTAAATTTTAAAATCTGTAATCGGTATAACAGATATTAAGGTGATCGGTTAGACACTAATTTACTTATATAGTACTACCTGGCGTATGCCTCGCTCCTGCTTCGCTCCTACCACTCTACTGGAGCATAACTGGAACATGACTTTCCAACAGATTTCCTGATGCATGGCACAGCAGTGATGTATTCCTTTCTATTATCACAGAAACTGTGGGTTGCTATAGGGAAGATTATACCATTAACTGGGGCGGTCCCGTTATCTTGCAAATTGGTATATTGAAAAGGGTTGAATTTCTGTTGCAAGTGATTTTCCATTGGTCAATCAGGTATGAAGAATGCTTGCAAACCACAAGTGTGAACAATAGTGCTGCGAGAATGGCTCAAAATACATTTTAACAGTTAGTTTTCTCTCAGCTTCTGGGGCTTCACCCCCACACCTCTTACCAAAGCAGGTTATAAATCACCAACGTTAGAACCCCCCGCCCAGAGACCCTTGTCACATTAAATGATCCCTAACTCAGATCTGTTTAAAGCATTATCTACTGAATGTTATGTATTTTGTTTATTTTGCGTGAAAATGTGAACGAGCAAACATTTTGACATCCCTGATGACTATATAGATAAACTTCTCTCAGAACAAATATTTTCTTGTTTAAATAATTGCTATGAAAATGTGAGAAATAAACCTCCTTAGCAATTCTGATGGCTGAAAAAGACTTCAAATTGAAATTGTAGTAAAATGTAGAAAGAAAAATACACATCTTAACTTGGAGGTACATGCTGGATTTGCAATTTCAAGCTCTTTGTACATGTTGCAAGAAACAATCCATTTTAAAGCATCCTTTTAAATTACTTTTGCACCTTGAGAAATCCTGTAAGGAATGAGATGTATTTATCTGTTTAACCTTTCATTGAAAATCAACAAAGCATTTTTGAACCTTCTTCTCTTCATAGCAAAGTTGTAACGAGATTATGAAAGCCAACAGTTGTAACAAAATGTCAGATTTAGTTGTGAATGTCATAAATTAAATGTAAAAATTGTATTGCAATGTAGGATAAAACAAGTCCACTGTAAATCCCAAAATTTTCAAGATTATCACAACATATATGAGTAGACCCAAAACCATTTGAGGTTGATGATTTTTTTTTGTATTTATTTTTAATTTTTTGATTGACAGTAAGTTTGTATTTATGCACATCTCTATTTCATTTTGACTCAATCCCAGACTAGAAAACACATTCAACTCTAACGTCAAGGATTGTAAACAAGAAATGTTTGGCGACTTAACCGCACATCTATATTCTTTTCTTGTCTGGATTCAACTTTCGTAGAAACTAACCAAGCTAGGATGCCATTACAATGTCATTGACATGGTAATGATACTGCACGTAAAAGACATCTTGATGTTCACCTCCAGGCAAAACTTAAGGAACCAGCATGAATCAATGATAACAGTCAGGGTTGTTGAGAATTTATTTTCCAAAATGCCATCAGAATCGTAATTTGAATGAATTGGACAGGCTGACAGTGTGTGATCTATACAAATAATGTGGTCTCTTTAGATGAAGTAATCTCAATAAACGGCAAATTTAACATCCAGAGACCACAAAAGGTGCCTCTTCATCATAGCAACACGTTTGTCCTTAACTGCACATGTACTGCCGGCGGGGAAATTATGGCTAGATCTTAACCAGTGACATGAAATTGCCAGTCGCTCAATCTTTAAGCTGTATTTGCTGCCGCCGGCAAAAGTCGGACATCATTTAATGCACTTGTCAATTTCAATCCCGGCCCTGGGGGTCCCGGGACATAGCGGGGTATATGCCGGGACATAGCCGGGCATGTACAAAAAAGTATTGCCCCGCAAGCCGGGATGTTAGCCGGGACTTAGCCGGGACTTAGCCGGGGATGTACGTTAGCTTGTCCCCGCCCTGCCGGGACAATCATTTATGATAGCTGGACTTAAGCCGGGAGGTACAAAAACATTTCCCGGCTCCGCCAGGACATAAACGGGGATTTTAACGCATGTGTCACACAATATAAAACCAAGCTATCAGTGAGCAGTATCGTCCGTCAAATCTGTAGTATAAACCATTTTATATAGCTACCATTGCAGTCCGATCTCTTCCATGCCGATGTCGTCGTGAAAGGCAGGCTATACAAGTAGCACACACGCACGTCGTCGCACGGTCGAGATATCAACTAATCCGAGGATCGATATTTTCAACGATGCTTGAGTGCCTCCCCCTAGGCAGGGTCGCAAATATATTAATACCCACTGACAGAGTACGGCATGGGCATATATTCAAGTTTAAATAGCAAGTCACTATCACAGAGTAGCCCGACAAAACGACAATCACCATGTTGATCTTGTTGTTTGGCCGACGTTTCCGTTGGCAGATATAATGCAGGGTTTTAGATATTACTCTGCTACGTTTAGTGGTCGGATATCGCCGTGGATAATGTGGATTTTTTTAACAAACCAACTAAACGAGGTTTGTTTCTCAAACATAACTTCCGATGTGGTGAAATTTCGGCTCGGTTCTGACACTCCGGCGATCCAAAATGTAATATGATTTTATATAGCTAGACCTGTTGGCGCATAGCCGGGACCGAGCCGGGATTGTACAGAGTTTTAAAGCAGTCCCCGCCCCCATTGCCCGAGAATATACGGGGATTGTCACACCGAAGCCCGGCTAGTATGGGCCTGGACATAGCGGGGGATGTACAAAAAATGTAAGCCCGGCTACCCGGGATTTTGTGTTACTTTAGCGGGGACAAAGGCGGGGGTGTCACGACAGCAAAATGTACATTCCCGGCTAAGTCCCCGCTAGTCCCGGGACCCCCAGGGCCGGGACTGAAATTGACAAGTGCATAAGATATATATCTGGTAGGATGTAAGACTAAATGTAGACATGTTTGGTGAGGGGTACCCGGGGGAGATTGACCAGATCCACTGGCCACTTGAAGAAGGGTAGAGATCAGTTTAATCATTTTACATGTCATTATTATTAATCATTCGCTTGATGTGTTTCTTTCTTTGGTGGAATGTCTTTGTAACAATGTTGGTTTTTGCCCTTGGTTTTTTTTTAAATAAATAAATTTTCCCAGATTTTTTCTTTTTATCCCACTGGCTTGAAAGAGAGGGTATATTGTGAGGGCGCGCATGTCCCTATGTATGTATTATGTTCCAGTTTGGTTAATCTTTGTCTAACTCACCAATGTTATATTTTCGACTTGAAACCAACTTGGGTTAAGGTTCAATAGGGGTTCCCTCATGAGCATGATGTCAAAGGTCATGACCAAGGTCATGAGGTCCATTGAGGTCATGTTCCATTCTGCCAACTGCCAATGGATGACGCAAGTTACTTGCATTAATTTTTATGTGAATGCAATTTGGATTTTTTCATGATGATCAAATTTACTTCAGAAATGATCACACTTGTTCTTTTTCGGTTGTCTGATTTGAATCAGAAATTGGGCTCATACTTCGTCGACAGATGCTAACCGATGCTAGCCATTTGAACATGCTTTGTATGCTGGATACTTAGACCTATACACTTTTCATGAAAATCCAATGTCTGCCAATATAATATGAACCCACCGTAATTTATGCGTTTGTATGTATATATGTTTGTGGGTGTGTGTCTGTCCATCTGTCTGTCAGGGTGTGTTTACGCACAGATGTGCATGTTAACAATTTTGTCTATCGCTGTAGTACAGTGGTGGATCAGTTTCATACTTAGCAAGCTTATGTATTAACACAGGTTGCTCATATTGGGTACAGATGTGCAGGTCAAAGGTCATTTAGGGATCACTTAGGGATCATTTAGGGATCACTTAATTGTCCCCGCCAAATGAGTTCGGAACGGGGACAATAAAATGAGCAGCGTCCGTCTGTTCGTCCGTCCGTTCGTCCGTCTGTGATAAAAATGTTAACCCACATTGTATACGATTTATCTGGAGTTCCGTAAGGGCAACAATTATGTAACTTGGTGGAAAGAAGCGGGTTGATGAGTTCTCGACCTGATTAGATTTTGGGCGTAAAATATGCTAATTAAGTATCTAATTTGCATAATTTATGAGAATTTTCCTGCAAGGCCTGTGTACAAGTTTTCTGGAGTTCGTAAGGCGTATAATGATGTACCTTGGTGGAAGGAAGAGGGCTGAAGAGTTCTCGACCTGATTAGATTTTGGACGTATTTTGGGGAAATTGAGTATGCAAATGAGCTAATTAATATGCAAAAATCAGCATAATTGCTATATTTATGACATGTAATTGGTACTCAAAATTCCTGCGCTGCATGAAAGGCTATCATGGGCACTCTTTTTTCCAAATTTGAAAAGTATGTGATATGTGCCAGGGGCCCTTAAGGTATGCAAAGAGCTATTTAAATATGCGAATGCCTGTATCCTCTGAAACGCTAATCGGGATAGGCAAAATTCCTTTTTGTTAACATGAGACTACTATGTCGAGTGGGGAAAGGGGGGGATCCGGGCGGCGGGAGATTCGTCCCCCCGCACTGACGGGGGGGAGGGAAGGACGGGAGCGCGCTCCTCCGCAATAGGGGCCCCTGCCTTGCGGGGCCGAGGATCGGGGTTAGCTGGCACTTAAGGCCCTCGGAGTGGGGCGGGTGAAACCCCAGCGGGTGGTTAGCGGCCGAGGGTGGGCGGGTGGAAGGGTTGGGAGGGGGGGTGTTGTGTGTGAAAGTGTTTTGTGGAGGAGGTTACGAGGCCTGAGGGGCCCGTGAGGGTGTTGAAATAGGGTTAAGCGGAGGTCGGTGTTCCGGTTGACAGGGTGTGATGGGGAGGGGGGACAAGCGGGTCCCACCATCACTAGTGGCTCCCCGAGAGCGGAGCGGGGGACGTCGGGAGGTACACACTCCTCAAGAACGGACCGTATTGGGAGAGAGACCTGGCGGTCGGGGTATGAGGAAGGCACGCTCGTATTCATTCAGAGGGCAGCTCCGGGAGGGGGGGGTGTCGCAGGTCAGCAATCTCCTCCTTCCCCCCTCAACGTACCGTCCCGTCCTCCTCTTATGGGGCAGGGCCCTGGGCGGCGGCGAAGTCGGAGGTGGCGTGGGCAGAGGTTGAAGAGCCTCAGGCTCTCCCCCTTGCGGGGGGGCAGGAGCGAAACAAGGGAAGGGGCGGGGGAGGAGAGGTTTACTGGTGGTTGGCGCGGGGGCTGCGATTGGCCAAGGGGAGCCCCGGAAGCGGGCGGGGGGGGGGGGTAGGGCAGGGGCATGAGGCGGTGTTTAAGGAGAGGCGGTGGGATTGGTTCAAGGGTGTTGGGGAGGGGGTGGGGTTGCGGCGGGTTGGGGTGGGTCGTATGGCGTCTCTCGCCCGCACGTTTCGCCTTTCTCTGTCTTGTTGGGGGGGGGTGGTGAGGGGCGGTTGGGTTGAAGGGTTCGTTTGTTAGGGGAATGGGGGGGGGGTGATGCGGGGTGGTTGAGGAGGGGTGGAGGTGTTGTGTTGTAGTTGCATTGATCGCATGTTAGTGGATCGCGATATTCGGCGGGGCGGGGACATATTTTTTTTTAACGCATCGCGTAAATACAAGGTTCACGCACATTTAACATTTAGCCAGTTGGGGTTAAATTTGTTAGCCTTTTTCTCGTATAGTGAAAGAATTAGGTTCAAGTTGGTTTATGTATTGAAAACAATAGAGGTACGGTTGGTGGTCAAAGGTCATTAGGGAACCTTAGTCAAGCAATGTCAAGCAAGTAGTGAAGTAAACTTTTCCATGCCAGGTTGTCCAAAGGAAAAAGCTGTTTGGTAAATACGGTAAATAATTTTCATTTTAGCATCCAAAGTTGATAGGATAATGTAATGGGTACGAGAAAGATGATGGAAGGTTTGTCAGCACTTCATGCCATTCAATAGCTACATTTGGTGCATTAATTTTGAAGTATATAAGTAAATATTTAAATTTTAGTCATTCAAAGTTGATAGGATGATAGATAGGGTACGAGAAAGATGAGGTGGAATAGGTTTCATCAGAAATTTCATGCCGTCATATTACCATTTGGTGATTATTTTGAGTATATTAAGATACGCAAATAAGTTTGCCATGGTTTTCAAGGCTCTGCCAGTTTAAGAGGAAGATCATATCTGTCACACTTGCATTTGGTATTCATTGTTTAGACCCTTTCTGCAGCATGCTGGACCTATTTCAAGTTTGTACCATGATACAGAGCGCATCCAATTTTTTTTTATTAAAGTGACATGAGGAGATTTTTTTTAGGATACGAATTTCTCCTCAAATTGCACAGGAGAGAGATTGTAGACACATACAAGAAGTTCGAAGAGGGATATTGGGCAAAAACAAGTACCAAAGAAAACAGCAAACCTTGTTTGAACTGGTCTGACTATCTTAATTGTCCCCATAGAACACCGTGCTTGACTTTCTGTCGTGACGCAGAAGAAAGTACTAAATCATTATTATTACATTAAGAAGCGAGAATCAGCTTATTCACTTCAGGTGGGATCTAATACCATTGGAAAGCATTCAAATATGCAAAACACCCGGTTCGAAACAAATGGGGGCGCTTCTTTCTGGAAATGTCTAATTCTCTTTAAGGTTCAACAAGCGAGAGGTACAATTTTGATTTACTAGTAAAATGTGTAGTCTGAAACTTAGGCTAATCTCTATCCCAGGGAAGAGAGTTAGCAGAAAGGGGGAGGTATTCATGAACGGCAAAGAGATCTGAAAGTTGCATTGCACTTTCATCAAGTCATTTGGGTGTACTAGCCTTACGGTAACATCTAAATCACCGCGAAAGGAGACAACGTTTCTAGAAAAATGTATCCAACTTCCAATTGGGACAGAACTAAATCAAATTTTAGCAAAAAAGCTATTATGGCACAAAAGAAATATATACTAAAGATTTTTATCGTATATAAATACTTTTGTACTGTCAATTCATTGAAACATGGAGAAAAGTACCCTTCCGGTGACTGTCAGCAATTTTACACACATCCTTCTAAAAGACTAGATACAGTCTCCGGTCGGATTTGGCCATTAAATTTGAGGTCCCTCATGCCTCAAAAAACAAGCGGGCGACCATGCCTTTTAGGTGGCAGCAGTCCTCACCTTTGGCATGACCTGCGAGTAGTGTCCGTTACACTTGTCATCTGAAGTTAAAAACAATCTTAAATCTCATTCTTTCCTTGATCCTTGTTTTTCTTTTTTCTAAGCACTTGGGGCACATGTAAAAGCAATATATAAGTATCTGTTATATATATACTATTATTATTGTTTATTGTTATGTTATGATTGTTGTTTGTTGTTGTTGTTAGTTTTGTATTTCATCGTCCATATCAGCGTCATCATCATCGTCATCATCATCATCGTCATCGTAATCATCATCGTCAAATCATCATCATCGTTTCATCATCATCGTCATCATCATCGTCACACATCGTCATCATCACCACGAAGGTACAGCCAACCTAACACTCAACAGGTTTTGGGCGGTGATGCATCCCATTTTACCCACTTCAGCTGGAAATAATCTGGAAAGGGTATAAAGTGGCAAACATGCACAACAGAGCAGCGAATTTTAAAAATTTTTAAAAAAAAAAAAAAAAAAAGTGTTTTTCTATTTTTGGTGACTCAGGTGTTGCAATTCATTCATCCATATTTGGACAGAATAAAGTAGTTACAGCCCTCACCCTTTTAAATCAAAAATCTGATCGGAACTAATATACAAATAACTGACTATAAATTAGCAAAAGGAAACAACAAGAATCTTTCACTTTTGCTGAAAGACATCTATTGTACAGAGATATGAAGTAGTCACAAGTTTTTAATGGAACATGTTACAAAAATCAAAAGTTGTATACTCTATAAACCCTACAGTAAATACGGCGGTCCGGTAGTATTTTCACGGTGTAGGGTAGTCTGTGTCAAATCCAAAAGGTATTATTAAATGATACTGTGCGAGACGATTAACGTTAAAGAAATCCTCATAGAGATTGTGGTGTAAATGAATGGAAACCAAATCTCACTATCTCCGGAAAACGAAGGGGTTCTATGAATGTTTTTGCATCAGAGGGTAAGATTAATATGTTTTGTTGAATATGTATCGTAATTGGGTCTGAACCATAGAACCTAGCGAGAAAAATGAACGTTTTTATCGGGTACGTTGGTACTCGCAGACACGGAAATTAAAAATAAAACACCCAATATTACGGAGATCCAGTTTCAGTCTTGAGAATTCAAACACTGTTTCAATTTACGCCAACTTTTTTTTCAATTTTAGAACAAACTTACGTCATACCGACCGCCATAAAAAACAGTAACCATAAAATTGTGGTACACGTATAGGGTTATATGTGGAAGCAGTGAAGGAGATTTTGGTAATGTATTGTGACACTTATTCTTATGTAGTTCCTCCAATTAATTTCTTTTTTTTTTAAGGGTTCATTGAAGGGAGACAATAGATTAACTCAATTAGATTCCATGGCATTCGGCTACCTACCTGCACTGGGGTATCTGTAAGTACCTAATAACAGTCATATTAAAGGGACATTTTGTGATCCACAGCCTCGTCCCCCAACTTAACTAAAAAAAGTTGAGATTTTTATATCATCTGAACCATTGGTCTAAGTATGGTATGTGTGAAGAAATTTGTAATTTTGTATTTTCTGACCCTAAACAGACAATTATTACAACACAGTGACCTATGGGGCACTGTGATACATACATTTGCTCATAACATCAAAACACACCGTCAGAATCAAATTAAATTTTGGAAATAACCTTTTCTCGTGCAAAACTAGTGAAACATAAACAAAAAATGAGGTGCTAGGATCATGAAATACACCTTTAATAGGAAATAAGAGAAAGAATACATGCATAAGCCAATAATGAATTATATGATGGGCTTTCTATAGCTATTTGTAATTGTTAAAGACAGTCTGTCATGCGAAATCTTGGAATAAGCATCAATTATACAAATTATTATAATTAATCCTAACCCAAAGCAAAACCCCTAACATCAAACTTTTGTTTTATTAGGGGAAGCAGTCTTTACCCTAACATCAAAACAAAACCTTTACTTTGAACATTCTAAGCTAATAATAATAATTGCAATGACATCACCAACATTAGCTAATCTAGTATTTGTCCAAAATTTGTTATTGAACCCAAATTAGAAATACAAAAAAAAATTCATGAAAAATATTTAAAAATTAAACAAATCTGGCTTAGGCAAAAAAAGTTTGGCTGTCTTCCTCCTCCTCCTCTCTCTAAGAGACAGGGTCAGTTGGATTGTCTTTTTGTTACACAGTCGAGTATGTTTTTCTTCTGTACGGTTTCTTTCTTTCATTCTTCTTTCTGTCAACATGCTAATATCTCATGCAACATTCCATATTGACCAAAACTGGTGACAAGTACAAACACACAAACTTTTGACATGACCAGATTGGTGTCAAAGGTCATGATAGGGTCACAGTGGTCAACAATGTTAAGCATGCAAAACATTTAGAATTAGCTCAAATCTCAAAACTAATACTGTCATCTTGTGTTGATCAACACTACAAAAAAGGTCAATTTTGACTTTGTCATATAACGCATGATTTAGGCGTCATAGGTCAAAATACATCAAATTATGTTACACTTCAAATCACTACTCCTTCTACAGATTACATTGTATGATCATGTGACTCCTGTATGTGGTGGAGTTTGACATCCCCTACAAAAGTTACTTAATGAAATTTTGATCAAAGGTCATCTGGGGTCACCAGGGGTGTAAAAAATGCAAAGTTTCCTGGGTATCAAATGGCTGAAAAGCAGCCACTCCCGCTCACGCGGCGGGAGGGAGGGGGTGTCTGAGGGGTGATGTGCCCCCTTAGAAGTTTTATTCCAGAATTCCAGTAAAATTGCCGCGAACCCAATTCTATAAGGTTCGCACTCAACATTTGCGAGAACCAAAGCAGGTTCACACAGTGTTTTCAAGCGCTAAAAACAAAAGTTGTATTTTACTTACCTACTCCAATTAAGCAAAAACCCAAAACAAAAAAAAAAAAAAAATGTTTTTTAGTGCTTCAACTTCCCTTTGGACAAGTTTGACGCTGGCATCTTTGCGTCAATTTTAATACAAATGATACAAAGCTTTTCGGCCGCATCCTAATAAATTATAGGACTGTCTCATTATTTCTCAGGGATGAAACATTTAAAATATTTTATCGCAATGAATTAAAATCAAAAGGGCCTCAAGTAAAATGAGCTTAGTAAAGAGATAAGGTAAATTGAAAAATACACAAAATGATTGTCGCAAGCTAAAACTTTAAATTACCTGTCAGCATTTAAAGAAGCTAACAAAACCCTTTGTCCTTTATTCAACGCCTGTCGGCGGCAAACACAAAGGCAATGCAAACCGAATGAGGTCAGTGGGCAAACAAAATATACAAACGCAATGTTCTCTTGAATTTCTAATCGGAATGGAATAACAGACGAGTTTCGTATCTTCCGAGTAAATACCGGTCCACTGTGCAAACCATGGACAATTTTTTACCTCCATGGACTTAAAAGTAGGACTTCGAACAGAATGTAACCAAAGCAGAAAAGCACGTGGACGCCATTTTCCCAAGAGTAGAAATCAGTGGGGAATCCCCAGGGCCGGGGTTTCCCGTTTACTCGTCAGGGATTTCCAACCACGTGCATTGAAGTGTTGTTTTTCTTAGTATTTTGCCTCCCAAAATTTGACTCCTCTTACTCGACGTTATATGAAAATTATTTCTATTAAAATATTGTTAGGTTATTTTACTTTTTTTACTTGATAGTTGTTTACACTTAGTGTTATTAATTAGTTTTAATAGTTAATGATCTTGACAGCGGTTGAAATGCAATGTCAATCCCAAATTGTTTTTTATGATGTTGGCCCGCTCTGTTTACATGCATCGATAGCTAAGAGGAGCAGGCACTGCAACCATCCGCAACAGTTCTCGGAAGTCGCGGATTGGAGGCGATGCAATTGTGGACGAAAGGCCAAAAACCCGCGGAGACGGTCCATGTGTGCTTCTGTGGTAGGGCTACTGTACAGTATGTACGAAAGCGCCTACCGAGCGTCCGCAAGAAGGGACGTTGTTGTGTCAGAAATAAATGGAAAGGGGTTTTCCAACTCGATTAACAATAGCGTCAACACATAATTAGATCTCCCTTACCCGCCCGGCGTTCATGCTTGATCACGGCGTCGCGACGTCAACAAAAAGGATAAGACAAGTCTGATTTCCAAGTAGAATTACAATGTTGTGTTTGTTAATTATATAAGCTTATAAATTGATTAAGTTCACAGTCAAGTTATAGTGAATGAGCATTGGGATTTCCGTGAGTAGTCTAAGTTTCACGGGAATGAGATTACCAAAAATTACCCACTTTTTCCCGCTGTGGGGTCACTAAGGTAAAAACTCTTGTATTGTGTGTAAAATGTAACACAGGTCAAATAGAAAATCTGTCTTGCCCATCCTGTAGGACTTGATGAGAGCTAGGTCAATAAAAGTCAATTCTGCACCCCATCCTGGACCTATGGTTAAGATGTCAAAGGTCAAAATACTTCAAATTCGTTACACTTCGACCCACTCTACTTCTACAATTACATAGTAGCTCGTGTGACTCATGTATGTGTGTAGTTGCATCCCGTATAAAAGTACTTAATGAAATTTCAATCAAAGGTCTATGGGGTCAGAAGTCATTTTACCAAATATGCTACTCATTCTACAGGAAAACATTGTATGGTCACTAATGTATATGAAGCAGCTTGAGACCCTCCACAAAAGATGTGCTCAGCATGAGGTTAATGGGTCATTAAGGGGTCACCTCCAGTATGAATAATCTCGAGGTGTTCAGGACAGCAACAGGACAACAGAAAATTCTGTTTAGCCAACCTGTAGGACTTCATGAGAGCTAGGTCAATAAAAGTCAATCATGACCTCATCACTTGAACCTATGGTTTGGCGGTCAAAAGGGTCACAATACTTCAAATTACATTACAATTCAAATCACTGTTCTCTAAGATTACAGTTGATCTCTTGACTCATGATGTGGTGTAGTTTGACAACCCATACAAAAGTCAACGTAATACCAATTTTGATCAAAGGTCATGTGGGGTCACACCGTCATAGGGGACAAAAGTTCATTTTTTACAAAATATGGCTACTCCTACAGACTAACAAATTGTATGTTATTTTATTTATTTATAACATTCGGCATTTGACAGCAGAAACCCATATGCATGCATTAAATTAAGGGACGCTAGACTCATGCATATGAAAAAACAGCTTGAGGACTCTCACCAAGTGTGCTCGCCATGAGGTTAAAGGTCATTAACGGGCTCACCTCCAGTCTGAAGTACTCTCGACTGTGTTCAGACAGTCCAAACAGGACAAACAGAAAATCTGGTAGACCAACCTGTAGGACTTCATGAGAGCTAGGTCAATAAAAGTCAATCAGAACCTCCTCACTTGACCTATGTTTGTGGTCAAAGGTCAAATACTTCAAATTACATTACACTTCAAATCCACTGTTTAAAAATTGAGTTCAAAAAGCTTGTTGATTGAACCATCATAATATCCAACTTAATCCAAGTAAAAAAAAACAAAAAAACTAAAAAATCTTAAAAAACAAAATACAAATGCGCATTTTCTTAAAACCATTTTTCACAGAAATGCCTCAAATAAAACCGAATAGTAAGTCTAAACCAGTTGCATCCACGTTTTACTGGAAAGTTCTTTTTAGTTTTAAAGAAGATATTGATTTTGGATGACCGTATAAAAAATATCACAAATTGCTTTCTCTGAGTTCTTTTGAACTATTCTCATCTACTGAAGATAGTGAACCTTATTCCTGCTATATCTAATGAAGTAGTGAACCTATACCTGCCTCTCTACTGAAGATGGGTAAACCTTATCCTGCTATCTCTGAAGATGGTGAACCTATTCCTGCTATCTACTGAAGATAGTGAACATTATTCTTGCTATCTACTGATGCTAATCAACCTTATATAATTTGTTGTCTGATGAAAGTGGCAGACCGTATTCCTGTTCTCATTGATGATAGTAAACATCATGTTTACTTTCTCAAGCTAGTGACGTTAATTCTGTCCTGAGGCATTCTTCTTAATACGATACACAATCACTTTTTTTTAAATTAATTATATTAAAAAAAGTAAAATTTGGTAGCAATGGCTCAAAAAAAACATTCAAAATTGTGTGTTCCTACCGGATTTGCCTCCTGGAAACAAACTTCTGGTCTAATACATATTTTAATTTTTAACATCATCCATGAAGGGGAAATATTGGGTATTTATCGTTCCGAAGGGTGGGGGGGCAAGGGGGCATTTTCCCCTATTTTTTTTCTGCCCCCCCCAGATTCCCCCCCCCCCCCCCCCCCCGGCCAAAAGAAAAATGAGGGATTTTTTGGCAAAATCAGCGATTTGGGGCAAAAATAACCAAATTTGACAAAAATCAGCAATTTGGGGCCACAATGGTTTAAAATCTCCAAATTTTTGATATTTTGCCCCCCCAGACTTTCACTTTTGCCCCCCCCACCCCCAATCTGGTGCCGCCACTGCTTTGGAGCGGTGCCGCTCGATGACGTAGTTCAAGCGAAGCGCCGCGTGACTTAATAGCCAATCCTGCAGTGGCAGACCCATGAGCAGCAAGCTGGCATGTCACTATGGAGGTTCCTTAGCTATGGTGGGCCGAGCACACGATGAATATATTGTGCACTTGACAGGATGTGTAGCAGGCGGATTGTGATTTAGTTTCGCCTGAAGGCTGAAAAAGTGAGCTGCTGACAATTGTATATGGTTTGACCCTCGAATCGTCATCCCCCCCCTGCTTCAACATGAAATGAAAGGAATACTCTTTAAAATAGTTATGAAGGTTTACCCAATAGTAGCGTCCGATATTATTGTTGACTCTTGACCTTCGTGGTCCCCTTTTTTAGCATTTGTTTCGGTGGTGTTGTTGAATTTTTCTTTAAATAACACACAAATAACAAAAAAACACTGGTGTGGCGTCCAATAATCGGAGCGGGCCATGGGTAACGATCAATTGGTTTATTTTTTGCCTGGCCTAAGGGCGTTACTTCACAGAAATCCAGGTACTATCTGGTACTATGTAATCAGGCTAGTGACAATAAATAAAGTGGACAAACACAGGGCTCTTTGCCTTGTTCTTACTTTGCCCACTTCCTCTTTTGAGTAGTAATTGTCTTCATTAAATATGCACATCTACTGTGCTTATGTGAAATGAATGTGGAATAACACTTAGTAAGTTTTGTTCACATCACCAGGCAACTCAAATACTCTTGAGAAAAACCTTCCTCTCTTTTAACAAAATTATGAACAATGTCTAAATGAAATATTGAAAGATTTGGAGAAGTAAAATATGTTAAAGCATCAACTTTCATTGTGTAAACTGAAAGTACAATCATGATAGAGTGTACTTTGATTGGATCAAATATTGACCAGTTTACATGAGCTGAATTATTAAGCAGCTAGTTTTATTAAAATATCACATAAGCAGCTGACCAACACAGGGAAACTGCTCAAATTACCTTTTTAGGACATAAATTTGTGACAAACAGGCATCGGTGATGGATATCTCCCCATATATCACAGATCAGGGTGTGGGTGGTTGCTCTTTGTAGTTCAAAGTAAAAAGCACAATAGCAACAAAAGAATAACAGCAATGAAATAAAATTTGTGATTTAAAGGTGTCTGATCTGATTTGTTTTCTTTACTTGATACAAGAGCCAGACACTCAAATACACCCACAATGAAGTTTTGTGGGAAACAAACTTGTGGTTTGATGATAGAAGCAATGAAGCATAACACACTGGCCCATGGATTACTGTGTAAATATTTATAACTATAAAGATAATAACTTTTACTCAATACCTTTGGAAAGAAATGCACTTTGAAGCTGAAATTTCAGAACAATGACAAGAAAAATATGGGCTTCCATATAGAAACAACTACTGTAAATAGGAGGACCCTAAAGATAATCGGATTACATGCCATTCAACCTAGGCAAGCTATTATCAGTATAAACTCACAGATCTTGTACTATGTTATGAAAGAAGCAAACTTAGGCATAAGGTAATATGCCCTACAATCTACTGAAGATAAGAGAATATATGATCTGATATCCACCTAAGACAATAACCCAAGTGTACTATCTTCTTAAGATAGCTGGCATTATACCATTTATCTACCAAAGACTTTAGACAACACATTCTGCTGTGTATGGAAGGTAGTATATCATAGCTTGCTCTCTCTGGAAGATAAGAGACCACATCTCATGTTATCTCCTGATGACAGAAAATATTATTTTTGCCTCTACTGAAGACAACTTAATTCATCTACTGAAGAGATTTGACCTTTTGGCTTACTATCTACAAAAGATATTAGATTGTGTGCTGTAATATCTATTTATACACTGCTATAAAATAGAGGTACTATACCACATGATGTATTCCTAATAACAACTGAAGATGGTCAAATGTAGTCTGGCTAAATAGAACATTATTTATAAAATCAGTAAAAGACAGTAAAATCTATCCATCTACTGAAGATGGAAACCCTATTCCTGCATCTTAATGAAGATGGTAAACCCTTTCCTGATATCTACTGAAGATTGTAAAACCTATTCCTGCTATCTACTGAAATAGTGAACCTTATTCTGCTATTACGAAGATGGTAAACCCTTTCCTACTATCTCTGAAGATGGCAAACCATATCCTGCTATCTATGAAGATGCAAACCTATTGCTGCTATTCTACTGAAGATGATAAACCCTATTTCTACTATCTACTGGAGGATAGTGAACCTTATTCCTGCGATCTACTGAAGATGGAAACCCTTATTCCCCCCCCTTTTTTGCTATCTCTGAGATGGTAAACCCATTCCTGCTATTACTGCTTAGATGTAAACCCTATTCATGCTATATACTGATAGATGGTAAACCTATTCATGCTATCTACTGAGATGGTAACCCTATTCCTGATATATACTGAAGGGTAAACCATATTCCTGCTATCACTGAAGATAGTGAACCTTGTTTCCTGCTATATACTGAAGCTGGTAAACCCTATTCCTGCTATCTAATGAGATGGTAACCATATTCCTGCTATCACATGAAGATACTGAATTTTATTCTGCGTCTAATGATGTACCTTAATTTACCTTAGGTGTTCATTTTGTTGGTTAGAATTTTTGACACCCCCTATTTTAATGAACAATTAAATCATGATGGTCTTACAAATTTTCTTCTCTAAAGATTTGCAGGAAATTACATATTGCAAGTCTTATCATAAAAATTGTAGTTTTACTAACCATCGGACAAGGTCATAGGAGTAGAAGCACCTCTCATTTGCTGATTAGTGCTTCAAGAATGAAGATGAAACAAACCTTCACAGCGGTTTTTTTTTTTGTGGGTGTATACATGAATATAAAATAATGCAGATGTTTTGCAAGCAAAATATTAAAAAAGACAAATGTCCCTGCTCATTTCTTGTTTGTCCATTTTATATAAACATCTTTTAAAAGCGGAAAATCTCATATAAACATAACCACACAATGGTCACTTACTGAAAGTCTGTACTATGGCTGATACTTATAAAAATCCAAATTTGTTACAGAGGGGAAATTAATCACAACATGTTTTTTATTCAGCACTTACTACTTTTAGCAACACATTACTAATTTTGTTTGCATGATGGGAGGGAAACTTCAGGATGCCAGATGGTATCTATGGTCAAAAGTTGTTTTAAACTCACCACAAAATTGCTAATATAAAAAATTTTTTGTTTTTATCAAGAGGCAGCAACAGAGTCACATGGGCATTGGGAAAAATGATAAGTGCTCTTCAATATGTTTTAGTTATCAATTTTGAATCTAATTTCAAAGAAGGGGGAATTTATTAAGTTCTAGAACGGCAACAACCCTACAAAGTACATGCAACACAATGGGTTTCAATTTGTAATATTTATTGAAGTTCAGTTTGGTTTGAGAAACTACAAAGTGACATGAAATACCGTGTATTACAGAAACCAAAGAATTGTAAAGTGATATCAGAAGTGTTGCCCTTATTCAATTAATTCCATTTGGCAACTATACTATAGTTTCTACCAGACATTTGCCATTTTATTCGTCATACACTTGAAAGATATTTGCTGATATAAGAATGATGTACAATGCACACAAAAAAGTGCCTCTGTTGTTTTAACAAATATTTTTAGTTACTACTTGCAGGGGACTCTACTGCAACAATTTCCAATAACGAACCACACCACTAAATGTAGCGACGACATCAGAGCCAAACACATTGTTGGCGTTATCCCCAACTACAGAAAGGTTTAACCCCCTGTAAACGTACAAAATTGAAAAATTCATAGGTTGAAGACTTACTTTTTTTCCCCACAGATAGATTCATTGTGTTTAACTCAGTGTCGGCACCAAACGTTCTTTTTCTTAGGGGAAAACAAGGGGCAAAGTTAATTTGGGGGCAAAAGTGACGTTTTAGGACAAAAAACATCCCCAATTACGAGATTTGGCCCATTTGGAACCAAATGATTTTTGTCAAACTTTGGTGATTTGGAGGCAAAAAGTGCTGATTTTTGCCAAAAATCCATCAGCTTTCGTCTAGGCAGGGGGAAAACTGGGGAGGTGGGAGGGAAGAAAAAAGAGGGGGAATTTCCCCTGGCACCACCATTTAATTTGCTGTTTGTTATGATTAACCACAAGCGAACATTACTATACCGCAAACATTGTCACTTTAAATAAATCATTATCAATGACAGTTTTATAAGCACAGCTACATTTCATAATGTTTGTCTTAATGTCAGTCCATATCATTGTTTAAACATTTTAATATTCTCTGTCTGGCCATGTTTGCAACATTACCCATTTCTTCATGTCATTGTTTATGTATTTTTATGCATTAGATAAGATGAAACGGTGATCTTAAATCAATGTGATTACTCTTATGCTAAACAAAAAAAAATTGTTTCCAGTAGAGGTTTAGCTAAGAACCAAAATGCATTTAGTTTTTTTCCCTTTTTTATGATAGTTTACCATCATGCATCTCCTTCAACAGATATTGTTCTGTAGATGAACAAAGGTCAATTTTAAATCAACTGTACAAAAATTGATTGTTGAAATATTTTCCTTAGGCGACAAAAAAAAAACTTTTTACGGGCCCGACCGACCCTGATTTTTCAGATTTGCAATTTATTTTTTTTTAGTTTTTTCATGTAAAATCAGCCTGTTTTTAGCACAAATTTATCAATATTGGCTAAATTTTTTCGCAAAATTTTGCTTGTAAAAATTTTTCATTTTTTCTCCTGATTTTTCAGATTTTGGGGCTATTTTAGGGCAATTTTGACCTCCCAGGAAAGAAAAAAAAAAATTATGGTATTTTTTTTTGGGGGGGAAGAAAATAAAGGTTTATAGGATTTTTCAAATAGAAAAAGAAGTGCAGTCATTTTTCTGCAAAATGAAATGAGCATGACCTAGTGGAAACAAACTTTATGAATATGGTGGTTGAGAAGAACTCATTTGACATTTATACTGTGGACTGTCAATATGTTTGTAAACCATTTTGATTGGATTCTGTTCATTTAAAGCAGTGACAGGGTTGGTTCAAACTTGGGCCATTGTGTACACTATAGGGAAACTTGGTGGGAATTGCTTCACAGGGAGTTTGATTTCAGAGCAAATTTTGTACTTACTGGCACTAACAAAAAAAAACAACTTTTTGGCAGGAGAATTGGAGGAATTTGTGCTCCCCTTTGCTTTCATTTATACCTGATATAATAATATAATTATATAATAATAATATTTATTTGAATTACTTGCAAAACATGATGATGCGTTGCACATGAAAAATACTAAATAAAAGGATTCCTGAAAAGATTAATGGGCTGAAAAATACCCAAAAACTTAAGTGCACACTTTTCATATTAAAAACAATACATTGATGGCAGGTCATAATGCAAAAAATACATATGCAAATAAAATAGAAACAGGGGGCAGGACATTTTTTGTACAATTTAACAAATTTTGTATCAATATAAAGCTTAAAATGTGCTGCTTTATTAAATGAAACAGTTAATGATCTCCCCATCATTTCTTTTTATTAAAGAGACATGAGGAGATTTCCATGAAGAAGCGCCCCCAATTTTTCTCGAACCAGGTTTTTTACATATTTGGAATGCTTACCAATTGTATTAGATCACACCTGAAGTGAATAAGCCAAATGCGCCGTCTTTGTGTAATAAGATGATGATTTAGTAGTTTCTGTCGTGCACGACAGAAAGTCAAAGCATGGTTTTCTATAGGAACGATTACGATAGCAGGCAAGTTCAAAACAAGGTTTGCGGTTTTGTTTTGCACCTGCTTGTCCAATAAACCTTCGAAACGTTCTCGGTAGTTGGTCTACAACCGATCCAGTGAAATTTGAGAGAAATTCGTATCCTAAAAAAATCTCCTCCTGTCACTTTAATTAGCATAATAATCATCCACCCAACCTTACGCTGAAAAAAACATTAACAACAAATAACAACATCGGGCAACATCCCACGGTGACAAAAAATTTGTTTAGTCAGTATTGC
>JAMKCH010044591.1:0-11792 GCA_023653785.1 Ophioderma brevispina
ACATGGGATTCATTTTGCCCCAATTTCCTAGATCCTTGGTTTACACTGTGGAATGGAAAAATCTATAGTACGCCCTGTAATGGCAAAGTGCCATTCCAACAATATCCACAATGAGGCATAAGTCTCATAATCAAAGAAAGGTAGAAAATGTAACATTTCCCAGAGTTTGAAACGGATGCATCTGAGTGCCATTTCTGAAAAAACACTGCGAGAACCTTGAGTCTTAAACAACGCTGAGAGTACTCGTATTTAAATTTCCTTTGTCTGTTTGTTTGTTTGCCTTTCTATGTTTGATGGGTTTCAATAATCATATTAATAAGAATAATAATACTGAAATTCTTATCACGCGCAACGATCCAGCGAGGTGCAATCATGGCACCCTTTGGAGAGCCTAGGCTGCTCAGCTCACAACACACTCGTAAATCGAACGACAGGAAGTCTTTATGTGTACAGAAGTCTAATTTTAGATGCAGGAGGGAACCGCATCCAATTAAGTAAACCTTCGAGACGGTATGTACGGCAACCGATTTCCAATACTCCACAGGTATTTGAACCCGGGTCGCATTGGTGCAAGCGAGCGGATTGGGCCACTACACCACTCGTCCTCCCAAACAGGGTTATAATCAGTGACAGTTTTCAAACAGGTTATAGTCAGTGACTGCGGGATGTTGTTACCAAAAAAAAAAATTTTGTTACAGTATAGTGACCAACGTTTGCCTACATTTGGCCCCATTAGCACCTATTGGAGCAGATTACTATAGAGGACGATTGGAGGATTTTTGATGTGATATTGATCATATGGGTGCAACTCCTTTGTTTGTCCTTCTTCCGAACTTGTAATCTTCCACATTTCATGTGCTTTGAAGCTTAAATCTGTCTTATTAAAGCGGCACTGGCAACATTTTCACAAAATATGAAATTTCTTCAATTGCTCTCCAATGATAGTCCCTAATAGGCCATTGGAGAGTAACAGAGAATATTTTACACATAACAATAACATACCCAAAACAGAGGTAGGGGACAATTGATTGAGATAAGAACATCCAGGTAATTTGTAGGCCAACTTTTAAGTATATGTTCCATAACTTTATTCAAACAAATGTGTATATTACATGAATATTTTTGACTCGTACTCGACTGGTATTAAATCACAAAGGTTATAGACCGGTCAAAAGTGTGCATAGCGTGGGAAACATGCATACCGGCGGGCGTGTTCTTGTGTTAAACGCCATTTTCCGTCTCTCTGATTACACGTTCGCCGGCATGTTAAATATAAAATCGTTCGTTTACACATAAATGCTTTTGTATATAACGCTTACAACCATGCAAAAATATCGATTGTTGAAATCTTGAGGCGGCTGGGTGGCGTATCTCTTTTTCAAATTGCCAGTGTCTCTTTAACAAAGATCAGCTTCAAGACACACTGAAATATTTGCCGTTCACAAACAGTGCACAGCATGGATTCCTTGCTCCCATTGACATGCTGCTGTTGTAGACCATCTATGGTATCTAGGCATCACAAATTCTGAGGAAAAACAAGAGCTGTACCATATTGACAAAAAACATGATAACAAATACCTTTCAAGATAGCAACAAGTATGAATCAACCCGGGATCTCTTTTTCAGCCCATAACGACGGCCTATTCGGCTTATTCACTTCCGGTGTAAATCTACTACATTGGTAAGCTTCCAAATATATAAAACCTCGGTTCAGAAAAATTGGGGCGCTTCTTTCGTGGAATCCTCCTCAACTGTCCTTTAAGGTTGTTTGGTTTTTTTAAATATAGTCCTCTTTACATAGTGGACTTACACTTGATTATGAAAGATGGCAGGTACTCTGCTTAAGCTGAAACCAAGGCTCCAAAGATGATTGCATGGAGCTCACCATCTCCCGACGACAGGTATGGATATATTTCCTGTATCAAAGATATAGGATGCCCCCGTCCCCCCTAGGGCAAGAGGAGTGAACATTTTTGTCCTATTCACAGAGAGATTCTGATTTTTGGATACTCTGGAGAATGTGTATACTGTTGCTGCAGGCTGACCATAAGTCTTACAGACCCACCATTGTTTATCCCATTCAAAACGGTCCCGCAACAAAGATAAGAGCAGTGCAGTATTTTGCCCTGACGTGGAAGAATAACGCAACCCCGCTGGATGGACCCACAAACCAAAATGGCAGATGACAACAGCATTAAGTTTTTGCCAATCATCTTGTTTTCTTGAGAAAAATGTTTGACAATATAAATCCTGACATAAATGGTGGAAATAGTGAAGATTGGCCATCCATAGGGAATATTTTTTTTGCAACGAAAGACAAAGCTTGAAAACATACTGTATTTCAAAAAAATATCTGTTTGAGAAGACGTTTTTTAAAGCAACCTAAAAAATGATATTTTGTGTTAGTCCTGCAAATGGTCCGATACAAACCACTGTGTGCATTTTGGGTGAAATTTTTAAATTTAAACAATTAATTATAAGTCAGAAAATCTAAAATAATCTGGTCTAGGGGCCAAATTAACTTCCTTCCAAGATGGCCGCCATTAAAAATGGCCGCCACTGTTAAAATTGTCAATATTTACGTGCGTTTTATGTTTAATTATATGATAATTTGATTGTGTTTTCGTGCCATTTTAACAGAAATACCCTGATGGACATTCCACTGGTAATTCCATTCCATTGGTTACATAGCAAATTGATCCAAACTGGCAGAAAATCCAAAAATGCAAAACACTGAAAAAACTGAAAAAAATAAAAAAAGTAAAAGAATTTTTTTTCTTGATCTTGTTATGTTTCCCTAAGGTGTTATTGAACATGTGCATTAAAAGATCGAATTCACATCACCCTTAAGAATACAACCAAATAAACTTGAATCCAAAATGGCGGCTAAATCCAAAATGGCGTCTAATTTTGTGTCACTAAGCTTATAAATGCCGTTGATACAATCAAGAAATGAATGTTTTTCTTTCTTTTCTAATCCTTGATATAACTCTCCTCTCAAACGAAGAATTCACAATCAACTTAAGAGAAAACCAATTAAGGTGTGGTTAAATTGGCTTCTTTCCATTATAATTGGCCAAGATGGCTGCCAAACCTCGAATGGCCACTACTTTTAGAAGTTTCACTTACGTGCCTGTATGATTCCTCCATGCTACTTGAATGTTGTTTTTTTCATTCAAAATAATAACATACCCTATTTGATTTGGTATTGTTGACTCTGTGGTTATACACAGCCTGTAAAATGTACATCCAGTGGTGGGAGAATTTGATTCATTGCCCCAGCAATTGGTCCAAAAATCATAGGGCACAGGACACATGTTACACAATGAAAAGCTTGATTTCCCCCTGCTCTAAGCCTTGTGATTTGTTTAAAATGATTGCTGGGCAACGAATCCTATTACGTGGCACTTCCACGGCAAATTCGAAATGATGGCCAAATTGCCACCACCCTAAATATGAGATGACTTTGCAGAAGTACTTTGGTAGCCTTAATGTGTAGCAAAGGTCTTACTAAATACTTTCCATGAAAATTCCTTGTCATCGGGAGATCACATCGACAGTTTGGAAGTGCTTTATGTGTGAAAACAGACCCCGTTGTAGAAGCAACCTCAATATCTGCTGACAACATCGAAGTCCTCACTATTGAGCTTGGCTCTGTCATAGTTATATCAGTCTACAAACCTCCATCAGTAGATTTCAAGCACCCTCAATTCAATTTCGGGAATTCCACTAAACCTCATTTCTTAATTGGCAATTTCAACAGCCACAGTACCCAATGGGGCTACAATGAAGCCAATAAAGACGGACAAGCTGTGGAACAATGGTTAGACAGTCAACATCTACATCACCTTCATGACCCTAAGCTGCCGCTGTCATTTTATAGTGCCCATTTGATAGGTTACAATCCTGATAGGTTACAATCCTGATCTATATAGCTATTGTTGGCAAAACATCTCTAATCTGTGTAGCAAGATTATTCTGAATCCTGTTCCACTAACTACAAGTCAATGCTGGAGTATAAGAACAAGCAAAGTGCCTTTTAAGCGCCACTTTAACTATAGAAAAAAACAGACTGGCAAGGATACACTGATGACCTTGATCAGAACGTGAAGAAAGTTGCTCCAAAACTATGACAAATTTGCCCAACTAGTGAATAAGACTGCCCGGAGATTCATACCAAGAGGCTGTATGATGGAATACATACCAGACCTTTCCAAGGAATGTGCTAAAGGATATCAAGGGTATTCCACCATGTTTGAAGCCGATTCCTGTCTCAGAGAGTCATAAGGAAAAGAATCAAAACCAGGCACACCACCTTATTGAAATCCACCGATATGACCATAACAGCAAGAGAGAATGGTCTATACCATCCGAAAGCTTCGAGTCGAAGGTATCCAACAAAACCTCTACAGCAGCCAAAGGTGTTACACCCAACCAAGTTGAAATTTGAACTACTTAATTCTCCCGTCATACAAAGGTGGATTTTTTAATCTTTCCCTGGAGATAGCCAAGCCGCACACAAGTGTTGAAAAAAAACCTGGCCGATTCGAACTGCAACCTCCGTATTACTAGCAGGGCGCTCTAACCACTGATCTAAAATCAAGACTGGGTTGGTAGAGGAAGGATAGATATCATCTATACACTGTAAAAAAAATGTAAAATGTTTACCATACCAAGACAGAACCGTTCGTTCGTTCGTGTCCACAGAGCATTTCGTAATGGCTTGTGGTGGTGTCAGGATTTGTGAAGCTGATTCCTGGGAGCCGCTTGTATCTATGATACGGAGCCTCCTATCATGGCCCGCGTTTTTTTGAAATTGGGCGGATTGGGAACATTGGAACGCTACTCTTTTCTCACTGACTGCAATTACATTTACAGTTTTGTGACTCTCTGTAACTGGACCGACGGACTTAACCGTCCCTCCCGAAGGACGGGATGCTTTCATGATTCACATTTGCCCAATTCCAAGTGAACCATGGAGGAGATTGGTATTCTGTATTTAATCATAGTCTCTTACAGATTAAATCCAGAATTGAGCACTCCGAGTTGAATCCCAGCAAGTGACCCCACCGGAGTCGAACCCGGGATTTTTGTTTTTGGTGTGTAATTTGCCGCCATGGCAGCAACCCTAACCACTAGACCACACGCTCTCGGGTTGGCCACAAGACAACCAATTTTTATGTTTTTAGATGGTTGATTAAATCCTATCATTTACCAGGACACCTATAAATCAATACTAACTACCTTTAACATATCAAATTTACAGTAGCTGCCATTTTTAATTTGGCAGCCATTTTAAATATGGCAGGCATTTTGATATCATGTACATTGGCATTTACAATAATAACATGTACGTTTGAAAATGTTGAAGGCCCGAAGTTTTAGAAAAATCAACGACACCCATGGTTTGCACTGTAAACTCACAAATAAGCAGTTTTTCCTGTGAGCGCAGCCATCTTGAATTTAGGCCCCAATGTGTGACCGACATTTTGAATTAAACTACGATTTTTGCTGAATTAACAGAAAATATCGATTAAAAAGTTAAAAAATCTTATCGAACCTATATAATAAAGTTTACAACCACATATTGCAATAATTAATGCCTTTTTAATGTTTTTATAGGGTGGCGGCCATTTTGAAAATGGCGGCCATATGGAAGGAAAGGAAATCAATTTGGCCCCTAGACCAAGATTTGTTTGCATATCAATAGCTACCTCTGCTGACAAAATTTTGTACTTTTCACCCAAAAAGGCCACAATATTTCACCATTCTGCATGACACGTAGGGTGTTTTAAATGGTATAAAGCTGATATTTCCATTGTTCATGGCTAGGCTATGGCTGAATTAAAATGATGACTTTAACAGTTCAAAAACATTTCGGCAAAAATAAAGAAAATGGGCGGAACATAGACAGGGATACAAATACCGGAATTAAGAGGACTCTTAGTGCAATGGCCAAATTTTAAAAAAAATAACGTTCTTGGTACATTAATAAGAATTTGATATTCTTTAGCTATGATAGTAAAATCTACCCTCATGTTTACTGCTTGGACCCCGTTATAAACCGCCTGAAATAAACAGCAAAACAAATAAATTGGGTGAACTTTTTTTAACTAAAAAACTGGAGTGATAATTTGAGGGAGATATGGATGAACAACACTGTAAACAATGATGGGAAAACTTAAAAATTTAAAAATTAATATTTTGAATTTTGTTATTTTATTTGTTATTTAACGTTTTTTTTTAAGGTCTGAGTATAGATAATGTATTAGCTTTACATGACGCCAAATGGCCCAATTTGGTTAGCATGCATCTCTTTATGTTTGTGTAAACAACACACAGACAGGAAATGGGGACAGGGGAACATACATTAAAATACGTTTCAATAAATACACGTTAAGTTCTTAAATCAATTTTGCGGATGTTATTGACACATATTTAATTGTGGAAACTGGAAAATATGGAGGAGAAATGTGCATATTCATTGTATATCTGTATTATGAACAAAGCAATGAGATAAACAATTAAGATAATAATATTTTCTTTTTACGATATTATATCCACCCGTTAAATTTTTAAGGCAATAACTCTGAACAAGGCACAGAGAGACTAATCAAAGGTTTGGCGATTATACTAATTTATGATAATGAGTGGAAATAGCATTATTCACCGTGTATTTTTAATTACGTTAGCAAAATGTTCAAGAAAAAAAAAAAAAAAATTGGTATGGTGCAAAACATATATGAATCCGATTTAAAGAATTTAACAGGCTTCTCCTATGTCCGGTCGAAGATAAGGCCCTGGATGCATCCATCACATCAGTTGCTACTACAATTTTACAGAAAATCAGTCCAAGAGGACCTTCAGTAAACAATCTCCACTGCTGAACGTCAAGCCTGAAAAAAGCCTTATGCCAAAATAAGGAGGTCATCATTTAAAACGAACCGACCAAGGGGTCTTGCTGTCGTCATTATGAAAAGAGAAGATTATCTAGCTGAATGTCAACGTCAACTGCGACTCAAATTACTATAAACCCTTTGGACAAAGACCAACAGCAACCATCCAAATTGTTTCCCGGGCCATCCAAAAAAGACCAAGATGAAGGAGGTTATCATCATGAAGAAGAGGGCATTGGTCTCCCAAACAACCTAAACCAGGTAGATTGTATCTCCTCCCCAACGTTACACAAAAATATGAGACCCTTCCAGCTGGTCAACCAATCGTCAGTGGATCTGGGACAGCTACAGAAAAGATTATCTTTGATGTGATCACAGTTGAAAGGTCACGTCCCTACTCTTTCATCATATGTACAGGACAACAGTGACTTTGTGAGACGTTTGGAAGAGTCACTCAACAAGGAACCTTCCACCCAATACCATTTTAGCAACTATGGACGTCTCATCACTTTATTCCATATTCCATGGACGAAGGCATTGAAGCCAGCTTATCATTACTCAATTCATCTCATACCACCCAACAAAGAGACAGATTTCACAACTTTTCAGCTCATCCTTACATTAATAATTTTGTTCTTGAAGATAACCATTACATTCCAAATATTGGTAACGGCGATGGGACGAAGCCGCACCTTTATGGCTGCCTATTTATGGGACGCCTGGAGGAACAACTTTTACAGGACAGCCCATATAAACCTTTTATTGGTTACGTTACATCGATGACGTGTCATTTGTGGTCAGGGGCATCGAGGCTTCAACAAATTTGTTGACTTCGCCAACAATTACCATCCATCTATTAAATTTACCGCGGGAATACTCTGAGATTAGTATTTCTTTCCTCGATGTGGAAGTCGTCATCAAAGGGGGGAAGCTGTCAACACGACTGTTCAATCAAAGCCAAATGAGAAGAAGAAAAATATATACTTCAAATCGGCAATCATGTCACCCCATTCATACTAAACAAAGTCTTCCATACAGTCTTGCTTTCCGTCTACGAAGACTCTGTACTTCGGATGAAGTACTGGAAGAAAGACTTGAGATCTCAGAATCCAACTGTTATAATAGGGGATACCCATACTCTGAAGTTGAACAACAAATTAAGAAAGCAGTGGATATCCAATTACCAATGCCTCCAACCTAGGTCTTCTTCTAGATCCAACACTTCAAGTAACAGGGAAACCCCTTTAGGTGGACTTTCATCCTGCTCTGCCTAGTATTGGTGGTTTCTCCATACTTAGCCCGATTCTTCATTCTTCTGAAAGGTGCAGGGCAGCCATTTCCAATGTTCCTGTTGCAGCTTTTTTCGGAGACCTAAAAACCTCAAAGATATACTTGTTAGATCTACGGTTCCCCTCTCACAAAACCTCCTCCTCCAGGGTTTTCACCCTGGTAAGAAATGTACTGCCTGCAAACCATAAATATCATGAAAGAGCCGTGCAAACACACACGGTCACCAGTTATAACTTAGCAGTACCACCAACAATTCACAACAACATACAATCAAATATGCGCTGAACTGAATTCATACAATGTTGTCTAACCTAATACATGTAAAAAGTTTCAAAAACAGTATGTTGGCGAAACCAAACGCCACTAAAAACCAGACTTTTGGAGCATTGTGCTGATACAGGCACAAACGCAACAAAAACCGGTCGATAAACATTTAATTCTCCAGGACACAATGCAGACGACATTATCTGCATTGCTATGACAAACCACCAAAACTGGATACAAACATGAGACTGACTATTTGAACAACAATGGATATCAGTCTTAAAAACAACCACTACTCCCTATGGCTAAATATCAAAATCTGAGAAGTAAATAAAATCTGGGATGACTTTATTTATTCCATCATCAAGCTCTTATAAACGAAGTAAATAATTAATTCCGCATATTATTGACACATATATAGATGCTATAATTTGGGAAAATGAAGAGAAAAATATTGCCATCTTCATTGTACATCGACATTTGGACAAAGTGGATGCAAAAAAAAATTGAAAAACCCCCACCCAGCTGTAAAAAATTCAAAATTTTGGCACAGTGCCACTTATACTTTAAGAAATTCAAAGTGTGTTAGCTATAACTGAATAGATATAATTTTGTTAGCTTTAATATTATACCAACCTGCAAAAAATTGGATTTAGTTTTGACCTCTAGCACTAACAATAGCGATTTTGGTATAGAACTTGCAAATTTAGAGGTCATGGACCTCTGACGTCACGCTTCACCGCTCACTGAGCTTTAGATTTGTGTTTTGGATCCCAAGAGATGAATCTATACAAGATCATAACACGACACTTGGTAAATTCGGATAAATAAAACACCTCTATCTCTGGGACCAATCGGGTGTCCATATTTTGCCCACCATAATGATCACTTATTTCTACATTATTTTTAGCATGGGATGTCTACCAAATCCATCTTGGACATCACATTGACATGAGGAATCTCCAGATTGACCCTGTGATCAAGCCGACAACATACCTGAAAAAAAAAAACATGTGGAAACAATGAATGTGAGATCTACCTTTACAATCAAGGGGGCCATTTTAGACTTAACAGATTGAAGCGAGGAATCTCTAAATGTGCCCCCACTGGTAGTAGGGCATACTAAATAAGAAAAATTTTATAGTATAGATTACAAGGAAACTTAAATATTACAAATTTTGGTCAAAAAGGTTAATAATTTACCTTCTTATCATGTCCAAAACACAGTGGTTCTCAAATATGATCCAAGCCAGTGGGTACAATGACTGGTCTGATTAAGTGAATTCCAAAAGGTCATTGTTTGTGCACTGTTGCTCCAGCTGTGGGCAGACCAAGAGATGGTATGGTACTGTTCCACAAGAACAGGTAGTGCCTGATCTGCTTCCAGGTAAAGCCTCACTTCTGAAGGTAAACCTAGATCGGGCGGGTCTGGTTTCGCAATCTGTGAGACATTTGCCATTCAGCCCATTGAGGAGTCAGATCCAGGTGGAAGAGCTTACCAGGTTCAATACCAATAGATGTACTTGGGTTGATAGCAAGTTTTCTTCCACAAGGTGGCTCTCTTAACTCCCTAGAGACTGTTCAAGGGGTTGGACTTTGCTCTTAAGAACTCTCTTTGGATTTAAGGCGGTTAGCAGCTGGTCTTCGTCTGGAATATTAAACCAGGGACCCCCAATTTCAAAGATTTAAAATCACTATTACTTTAACAAGTTAAGACAAAGAGTGTAATTTACCTGAGAAAAACTTTGGGGTGTCCACAAGAAACTGGGATAAATCAATCAAGGAAGACACCACAGATCCTGAAATCCCAACTCTGTAATGTGTCAACAAGCTGTCGCATAAAGGTTAAGTGACTGTACAACTCAATCTGCCCATGGGAAGAAAAAATGCACAATACAGGGTTGTTCAAGAGAATAAAACAAGCTGTTTACATACCTATAAGATACAATCCTGTAACAATATCAGTTGTGCAATTGGTGGGTTGTGGTGATAAATCTGGTTTTCTTCAGAACTACTTATATTGTGGGACTTGGCTGCATGTGTTGAGTGGATAGATGGCAATTTGATTTGGCTTGGGTATGTTTATTAAATTAACCACTGGGTTGGGGTAAGATGGTGTATGAAATTTAAAAGAAGGCAGTTAAATTAGGGAACCTTGCATGCATTGACCTCGGGGGCTGTAGCAAAAAAGTAATTCATAATTCATTCATATTTTATTATTCATCCATAATAATATGGTTAAGTGCACAGGAGATTTTTTGGATACCAAATTTCTCTCAAATGTACTGGATCTTTGTAGACCTACTGATAATGTTTTAAGGTTTATTTGACAACAAGTACAAAAGAAAACTGCAACCTTGCCTTGGTCCCCCCACTCAACCTAATAAAGGTACCCAAAGAGTTAGGTTCAAAAAGGTTTTTTTTCAAACCCACCCCTTTTCAATGATTTTTCATTGATTTTACAAACAAAACCCTTTTTTGCAAAATCGATGGCAAATTATGGTTAAAAATACAACCCCCTATTTCAAGTTTTACATACAGGATTTTCAGACACCCCTTTTCCATGACTTGCATCTATTTGTGAATGGCTCAATCATCCAGGTAGGTAGAAAAAAGATTATTGCAACGAGTCTTCTGGACTTATCTATTTTGATGAGACTGTCTATCAGTTCACGTCTATCCAAGACGCATCATCAGGCCGATTGTTGATCTTGTGGCGGCAATCACTGACCTGTGACGAGTAGAATTGTCACTTGACCCAGGAAAACGTTGAGGGCTCTTTCTTCTTCTTACACCCAGCTATCTAGGAAGATCCCTCAACGTTTTCCTGGGTCCATTGACAATTCTACCTCGTCACGGGTCAGTGATTTGCTGCCACAAGACCAACAGTCTGCCTGAGTGATGCGTCTTGGATAGACGTGAACGTAGGCCAGTCTCACAAAAATATTAATTCCAGAAGACTAGTTTCATATTTCTTTATAATGACTCTTTAATTTCACATATGAAGAAACAAAACATACAAGCAATCAACATTACTTGTGTCTGCTGACTCCAGATGATCTTTTCTTTAATCTGGATTAATTACAAATCTGTATCACTGATTTAAAATGAAAAAGCAACAAGATAATATTCCCTTGAAGGTTTTTGTACATGTTCCTTAAAAGTTTGTAGTAAGTTTTCCATTCTATTTGTCTGACATGCCGTTGGAGTTGAATGTAACACAACATTATTACAACTTGCATTGGTTTTTCATCAATGTTTAGCTTTCTGTTTTGGGTTTTTTACTCAAGTATTGTAGTACAAGAAGACAGTCCCAGAATTGTACACGATCAATTTCAAAGT
>JAMKCH010044592.1:0-24268 GCA_023653785.1 Ophioderma brevispina
AAGGAACCTGAAAAGGAGCGTAAATTTGACTTAAAATATTTGGAGTCGCGGCTTAAATTAACTCCGCTCCGTTTTTCTGATCGATTTCTTTTCAGTGGAATGAGCTACAGTGACATAGAAGACGATAATCGGATTGCTACTGATAAGAAAAAACGACATATAAGAGAGTTGCAACCAGTAATGAGAATTAGTGAAACGGGCATACGAGGCGATGATTTGTTACGCAAAAGGTGTTGTGTTGTTCATCCTGATGTGGGGGGAAACATTGCCCGTTATTAATAGAAAAGCGACCTCAACCGGGACACAAAGGTTTAATGTCGCTAACGTTAATGGCGTGTGGCAAGATTTGTTCTGGCACCCATTGAATCTCAGAACCATCCATAGATTTCGCCAAAGGAATCGGAAGTCATCAAGATGGGACATCATCGTTGTTTGGCTATTACCATCCCAAGCGGAGTTTTCGATTGGATGGAACATACGTAACCAGCTGCAGCACTTATCAATTGACGACAGAAGACAAAGGAAGCGTTTCCAAGTGGTATTACCATCGTAAGTAATGTACATATCTTATCGGTGATTACGTGCAGAAAGCTTGTTACTGTACATAACAGTACGACTTCAGCAGGATGGACGTACACGTTATATGAAACCGACTGAATCGCTGTAATAATCAAGAACATAATGTTTATCAGACTGGGAGGGATGATAACGTTGTGGTGTTTGATTATTTCGGCCTATGACTGTACACTATTAAACCTAAAATTTGGGGTAATCATTCCACAGTGCTCCTAAATCTCAACTGTACACTACACAATGCCCAGCACCCCCAAACATTGTCATGTATAGCTGTTGCCAGAGTGGGAGGAAGTGCATACGGTCTTTGTCAAGCGTGTAGTGGTCACATCCATCAAATAAACAGCAAATGAGTCCTTCCTGAAGTGTATTATAAAGGACTTCACTTCCACTCGCAATGTCAACGTAAATACATGCTTGCTATTGCCATGGCGACTATGTGCAGATCTATAAAGCAGAACATACAAAAGGACAAACAACTCAAGAACTGACACCACAACACCGTCCATAGCAAACGACAGAAATATTAATAACAATCCAACAAGGTTGTCCATGGCATCAATTTTAGCTTTCATAGCTTAGCATCACTGGAACATGTGGTAGGTCAGAATAATTTCCTTTTATTCATGAAAAAAAGAGAGAAGGAATCTCCAACATGTGTATATGACGCGTGAAATAAAACGTTAAAGCATAATAGCACATTTTTGAAGAGCGCCCTCAATTTTTCAAACATTTTGAGATTCTTTCACGGTTGCATTGGTAACGTGCTAGTAAACTATACGTGAATGGTTAAGCTCGAAATGTCTATGTGTCCAAAACGAAGGAATTGGTAATAAAAATAATATCGATCCCGATAATAATTCAACGGCTGCTGGAACGTCCTTCATGTAGAGCCAGAAATATCGCTGTACATTAATCTACGCTCATCCATTAGTTGTTTACTATTGGTTCAGGTCAAGTCATTTAGAGGTTATTTTCTTGAGTGGCACTATTTCATCTGGACGGACCTAAACGTATACATTTCCAGCTCTGCCGTTGTTAAGTCAAATCTGGGATCCCAATTTTAATTACAAAATCGCTTATTTTTATGATAATACGCCATTTGTTGCATTCTCGTTTTGCCATGTATAGTTTCGTTAGACATTACCAACCATAACTCTGTCAAAAGTCTCAAATTGTTGAAAATTGGAGCGCTCCTTACAAAAAATGTGCTATAAAATTGCTTTAAGTCGTTAACATTTTTAATGAAAAGCATCTGGATTAAGGGTGGACATGGCGTCAGTTTCATACAATATTATGATTATTTGCAATCAATACAAGCAGTAATATACCCAAAGTCGGATGATGAGTCTTTGTTCAATATAGTTTTTTTCGGATCATATCGACCTCCGGGATGCTAATTAGCAGAGGGTCAAAGGTCACCGTCACCAAGAAAATCCGAAAATTCAAAATGACAATTTTGCCCCCCCCCCCCCATTTATCTTAAAAAATAGAACGTTATTTGAACATAATTTGTTTTTTCTAATCAATTTTCTATGGCCCGGATCGTAATCCTATGAGAGCATTTACTACGTTATATTCCGCGTTGCCATGGCCCGATCAAACTTCCTCGTCATTTTTGCTGCCTGGTGGCATAAAAATCATGTTACTCAAAAACAAAGGGTTTTATACAAAATCCTCTCATAGGAATCATATATCAAACCTATTTTTGTGCCAAATCTGAATCATAGGGTAAAAACCCTTTTTGAGATGGGGGGGGGGGAGTTTGCAAACCACTTCGAAAAATGGCAAAAAAGATATAGGCCACTAAGGTCTAGAAGCGTTTAATTGTTAATTAATCAATTATTAAAGCAAAATGGCACATTTTTTGAAGAGCGCCCCCAATTTTCAAATTTGATATGTGGCGCAGTTTACGTTTGGTGAGTGTCTAGGAAACATACCTGCGAACGAGAAGCTAAAAAATGCGTATTTATCATAAAATAAGCGATTTTGTAAATAAGACATTATTGATCCCAGGTTGGAGTTAACGGCAGAGCTGGAATGCTACTTTTTTTGCCCGTCCATGATAAATAGTGCCACCTCGAGAAAATAACCTCTAACTGATTGATTTGCCTGAACCAATAAAACAACTAATGGATGAGGCGTAGACACTACATGGCGCTATTTTCCCGGCTATTTCACATTGAAGGGCCGCTTCCAGCAGCCGTTGATTAATTATCGGGATCCCGATATAATATTAATTCTAATTACAAATTCACCTTCGTTTGTGACAAATAGTCATTTTCGAGCTTAAACAACGAATTTCACAGGTATGGTTTACTAGCCCGGTTACCAATGCAAAAACCTTGTAAAAAAAAAATCATCAATTTTTTTTGAAAAAAATGGGGCTCTCTTCAAAACAATGTACTTATATTAGCTTTAAGTATAATTATTGCATTTAGGGGTATTTTTCTTAATTATACAATTTAATCATTCTATTAGGTGCTGTGACTATTTTTTTTAATTAAAACACAAATCTGTAAATGGTCACTTTTAACCACACCACCAAATTAATTTATTTTTTGTAATTCTACATTAAATATGTGACTGTCTACTGGCTTGAAAAACCATGAAAACCAAGTCAATAGCTGCTTGTCTGTCGCACATACCGAAGTAAACAAAAGGTCTTTTTCTGTGTGAATGTGTGATACATTCCGAATCACCGTGACAAATTTGAAGAACGAAATGGTGCCAATTTTCACAAATAAAAAAGTGCGCAATACCTCCTGAAATGTGTGCAGATTAAGACTTAGAAAACACTACAATTTGATCTCTCACAAGCACACTGACTCCCGCCTATCTCTCCGCTCCGTGGTCCACGCCCTGGGGCACTACCTGCGGCATGGCGGCCGAGTCTCGGCCGTGGAGTGCTATCAACGGCGCGCGTCATCTGTCGTCTCTTCACCACCGCGCATCTATTTCATATAGATTAGACACTCATAGTTCATTTACTCTATTGGGTATGGCTTAAAGTGAAAACAAAGGGGCTCAAAGTATAGTCCATGGGGAATGTAATAATGTTTTTGGTTTATTTTTTTTTTTAATTTTTTAGTTTTTTTGATTTAACCAATTTTTTTCCAATACAAATTTCATGAAAATATGGAAAATCATGGGGTCCATTTTTTAAAATGTGTTCTGGGGGTTTTTATAAGGGGGCAAAATTTGTGTACAAGGGGTAACAATAAAAGTGTTTAAAAAAAAATTGTTAAAAATTTATACCAATCTGTTCCGAGAGTTGCTCATAGATTCTAAAAGGTTATAGTTTGGCCATATTTACGACGACCATATTTACAAATAGAGGCTCAGGAAAGTTCCAGGGTCATATTATAGAATGGTCCGATTTGTTGATGGTTTTCAAACTCGTTCATTTGTCATGCTAATAGAAAATGTATCTGATTCGGCGTTTTCACCTTTCAAAGTGAGACTTTTACAGATATGACTAGTGGACTCCCATAGACTCTGTGGACCACGACCATATTTGCCCCTTAATTATTATCATCACAACGTCACTTGACAAGGCGGAACCTGTATCTTTTCGGCTTCTGTACTGTAAGACGGACAGTTTGGCACCATTTTAAAAACAAACCGATGAATCTGCAATTTTACCCCCAGTGTGACCTTGACCCGTTTTTGCCTTGTAAAACTCTTGTAATATAAAACCCCAATTTTAGGGTAAAGCTATACCTTTCTGTAATCCTTGAAAGTACTGAAGCATGATGGTATACTTTAAAACGCATTTTGGCCCCTTTTATATTTTGACCCCTCTATAAAAACTTGCCCCCTAGAATTCATCCAACACATTTTAAAAAAAATGATACCCATATGATTTTTGGAATCCTCATAACAATTTTGATTTAGAAAAACTTGGTTGCCAGATTGGTATATGAACTTTTCACAAAATACAGTTCGCACATGTACTAATAGCTGAATTTCGTATTATAATATGATTTATAAAAAATTAAAAAAAAAAAAAAAAGCTTAATCCTTTCAGATGGTTACTGAAGCGATCATTGCAAAAATTATGTCCACAATGAACTCTCTCACTGGGGGTATCTTCTAAATTTAAATCACCAAATGGGCACATCAATTAAAATACAGAGAGGTTCTAATGATTTTGTACTGTTGTTGTACATTTGGCATAACCTTTGGTTTTTTCTTAACGGTCCCAGGAAATGCAATAGAATTGATGTGGTTTTTTGTAAAGTCTACAAGGAGGACGAGAAAGCATTCAATTTTGGGTTGTGATGACATCATTTTTGTGTTACTATAACATTCCAGGTTACTGGTGTGAATCTAGTCATGACAACTAGAAAATCAATAGTTTTCACTAATGATGTCACTAGTAGTGTATCCTTTTTTCCGGCCCGTTTATTTTGAATGAATGTCCCACAAAGATTTGGATAAGGTTTATCATCTCATTCCCGGGACCATAAAATTACCACTGCAGTGTTAAATAAACTTTGTATTATAAACATCCTTATAAATAGCTAGTAGGTCAAACAATACTAAAAAGGTGTAGGATATTTCATGCAACATTATCTTTAAAGTGTGTATGATATTTCCTGAACATTATCTTAAAATGTTGTATGATATTTTGTAAAATTTACTAATGTTGCATGGTATATTGTTGATGGTAGTTGTACAACTTAGCAATCACGCATAAACGCATTGTAGAGTTTTAAGGCCGTATTGTTCTGTTTGTGATGCGTTCTTCTTGCTTTCTTTCTCTTTCTTTCTGGCAACACTCTTACACTGCGTCTAGCTCAGTCATCGTTTAACGTATTCTGACTAGACTTACTTCACCAAATGCCCGCTGACCCGTCCCATTTATGTCATATGACAATTGTTTCCCTGGCTGACCTTTTGACCTGCCACAGGCTCAAAATATGTAATTTAATTGTCAAAAATTATCTTCTTCTAACGGATTACGGCCGATATCAACCAAACTTCTTCAGATGAACCTTGACCCTTTGCCTCATATAGGATGTTTCATGGATAGAGTTAAGGTCATTAAGGGGGTCATTTCCGTTCTGAAAGCCAAAAATTGTGAAAACATATTCAAAAATCGCTTTCCTTACAAATTACGTCGCAATCAGTCAAACCAGTCCCCCAATCGGATCTAGTGTTAATAGGTTATTACTGGAAACCGTAGAGGAACATGGGCTTAATCAGAAGGTCACAAAACCTACCCGTAAGAATAATATATTAGACATGCTATTTACAACTAATCCTGATTTTGGGGAGAGGTAGATGTTTGGCCTGAAAGGTCTGAATCACGGGGTGCGTATCGCCGTTATCAATATGCGAGCAAAACGTAGTATAAACCAGCACGTAAAGTCTGTCTCTTACAAGGAAATATGAACAGGGAAGGCCTTAAGTGATGTTCGTTTACCTTTCAAGGATAGATATTTTCACACTGTAATGAAAATACTACCAATGAAAATGGACAGGTCTAACACCTGAATGTACTTGAGATGACAAATAAATATGTTCCGAAGAAAACCGGCAAACAGAGGGGGGGTTGTTACCTGGTTAACACGCGAGATAAAACGGCTTATACGCAAAAAACAGCGTGTGTATAACGCCGTAAGAAACACAAAACCGATGTCTTGTGGGAAAAATTCAAAGTTAGGAAAATGTTACAAAAGTCAAAATGAAGTACTTAATGGGTCTGTTGGACGAAACTCCCAACACTGGAAAATAACTCGTTGCAAAAAGTTTTGGTTCTCATGTCAAGTCGATTCAGGTCGTGTAATGTGGTGTTGCAAACCACTCAAATGTAGGGGAGAAGAGGAGAGAGATATCTAGCAGCAAAATGCAAAGCAGAGGCGCTGAGTCTTCAGTACTCAAGTGTCTTCACATCAGAAAATCTGAAGATATACCTGACATGGATGGCGAGCCTTCCCAAAAACCATAGGAAGATCTAACCATAGAAACCAAAGGGAGGAAGAAGTTCTTGAAGATATCAACACAAAGAAAGCTTCGGCCCTGATGGGATGCCGTCAGCAATTTTGAAAGAAATCAGCAAGAACTAAGCTCAGATCAGCAGCCAGATTTGTACACAAATCACTATACAGGTGACAGCCCTGTGACTGTCTCATGCTATATTACAGCAATCTGAAAGGCACCGAAAAACAACCCCGCAAATTATAGGCCAGTGTCCCTAACGTCAGTCACATGCAAGCATATGGAACATATTATCTTTGGTCATATCTGGAAAAACACAATATTCTCGCCCACTTCAACACGGACATTAGATCAAACCGCAGTTGTGAATCTCAACTCATAATTACCATTGAAGGACTAGCTTCGGAACCGGGATATGGAATGCATATACACACAGACCTCCAAATTTTAGACTTCCAAAGGCGTTTTTTGACAACCGTCCCAATGAACGACTACTGAAGAAGTTAGAATTTATGGAATAAGGGGATCTATCTTAATCAGAAATTGGTAAACAAACAAACGAAAGAAAGTTGTAGTGGATGGGGAGGATGGGGAGTCCGCAGAGCCGGCACCTCCGTTCATAGGGTCCACAGGGAACCGTTCTAGGTCCACTATTGTTCTGATATACATAAATGACATTTGCTAATAATATTGACAGCTCTACCTATTAGTCGTGCAGATGAATGCTGCTACTACAGATGATCAACACACCAGCAGGACATGATCACTGCAAAAAGGACATTTACATATATCTACACCTGGTCCCAACAAATGGCAAATGCGTTTTTAATACAGGAAAAATGTAAAGCCCTAAGAATAACCACCAAGCGTCAACCAATAATCAATTCTTATACCTTGGGCAATGAATATATGAAAGTGTGCAGCAGCACCCTTATTGGGATGAAATCACTCATAATTTAAAGTGGTCACTAAAATCAATAACTAATTACAAAGCAAATGGGGGCCTTATGGTTTCTACGTAGAAATTTGTGGCGCTGCCCAGATCTGTAAAACAGAAAATGGAACAGCCTTGTTCGCCCCACCTCGAATACGATTGCTCTGTTTGGGACCCCATATTGCATCTGATATCCACAAGTTGGAATGGCCCAACGCAGAGCGGCCAGGTTGGTTTAATGACCCCTGTCACATCAAGGGTCATTAAGGGATCACCATCCATCCCAATACGCGTCTGTAAATTAGATCTGTTCCCAGGTCTAGTTTTAAATTGTTTTTTTTTTTGGTTGTTTGTTTACCACATTGACGTTCGGTTGGATTTAAAAGGACTATGGATTTGTCATTAAGTTCTTGCAACAAATGCAAAACGATGTTATGACATAGTAGGTATTGTAGAGCTATTCTGGCATTAAAATAAAACCACATGGCGTAACAGGCGGGGGAGGGGGGCACCAAATATGCTAAATCAGCCGTTTTTAGCTCTGACCGGGAAAAAATTGGCCTTTTGACCCCCGCTGAGAGGGAAAATTTTGGTCCCCAGACTGGGAAATTGGCCCCATCAGAGCGGGCGCCCGATACGCCACTGAAACACCACCACCACCAGCCCACAATCCCCAAAATACCCCCACACCATACCCACCACCCCACCACCCCACCCCCCCTCCACCCCAAACCATCACCACACCAACCAACCAGGATGGGTTTTTCAGTTCAAGCTCATTTACTTTAGTATTTCGTGCATAACAAAGATCATGATTACAGATCATATGATACCATACAATAGAGATTAAGGCTTAGAAGTATAATTATGGTAGGTATAGGATAATCAATGAGCAGTTGGCGTTCGTTGAAACTAACAAGCTTGAGGGCGCTTGACTGGTTAATGAGCTCGAGCGGCCTCGGATATATGAGCATACAACTTGAGTAGATATAATAAAAAACATTTTAAAACAATATTTTTGGTTTAAACATGCTAAAAAGGGGATTGAAACGAATTAATTTGTGCAATTTAATTTAACATATTTACGAAAATTTGTCATGTCACGTCTATTGACGAACGTCAACAAAACGCCAAATGTGTGTAATAATGTTCTGGCATTAAAGGAGAACCGTATCAACAAATAAGATATAAAATATACTTGCTAAAATAATTATGACTAACATTATTGAGTGGTTTCATCTAAAAAACAGATCTACTAACCATAAAAATGAATAAAAACATTTTGTCTGACATGCGCTATTGAAATTCGCGCTAGTGTATAGGGAATGTATTAGTGTTATGCGATGCGGTCGGCACAGAAGCGTCATACCCCTTCACATGATGCTTTTAGAATGTGTATTTCCTATGGAATGTATGACGCAAACGTGACGGCCGTATCGCATGACACGTTAATTCACAAGCGCCGATTTTAAATAGCAAGGTAAGACTACAGGGTGAGTCAGAAAAAAGTACAACTGAATGAGGGATTTTTTATGAAGACACATTAACGGAATTTACCAAATTAATTCCTGTGTTAGATCAGCCAGGCAAAGGCTACAGTTATTTTGGTGAAGGTATCTCCATTTCTGCCCGAACAAATTGCACACTGACATGAGACTCATTACTACGGATTACTCTGCAGCGTGAGGCCTTCAAAATAGATTAACAAGTCGATTTGTTGGCGCCGTATTCAAATGCCACGCAGGACATGTGTTGAATGAAAATGTAAAACTTAGATCTAATGAAATTAACAGGATATATTATAAGTGGAAAATTTTAATTTTATCTGTTACCAGCCCTATACATGTCATTTGGAAGTTTACTACGTGGAAATCAAGCAAGTTGAAAAGATGCAGCAAACTTGTTGCTTCAAGTCCACAAATTGATTTCAGTAATATTATTTGATATTGGTTCGTTTACAGTCTACCAACGAGTAACCATAAATTTTATTTGGAGAGGGGGGACAGGCGATGGGAACCATTTAACTTTTGGGGCATCACTAAAACACATTTCGCAAAGATGAAACACGGTAACCTGTCAATACTATAAATTTATTCCTGACCTTTATTGGGGCCAGGAGGGGACAAGGATTTTGAGTGCGGGATCCCGCCCTTTTACCCTACATTCCCCTCCCACGCGCCTCACCCACAGCTGATGACGTCACTGGTGTCCATTGACATTTATTCTTTTGTGTAATTAATGGAGGATATATGCAAACCGCAGGCTGAACCGGACGTAAACCAAGAGTAATCGTGGGTTAAGCTATCGTGTAACTTGTTCGGTTGGGTACTTTCACTTCTGCAGCTGGTAACTTTTGAACGCGTTATCAATTTTAATGGCCGTAATTTTCTATGAGAGAACAAAAAAGGGAATGTACTACAAAAGAAAAGGTAGAATAGTACAGAGAGTTCCAAGAAAAATCGCTCCATTTGGTTGTACTTTTTTTGAATCACCTGTAGATTGTTTTAATTCAGTGTTAGGTTAATATAATTCGTTTTTCGATGAACCACTCGATATGGAGTCAATAAATATTTTATAGAGTATTGGAGAAGATATTTGTTCATCCTTAAACTTCGAGTAACTAGTGTTAAGGACTTGCTAAGTGTTGATGATCGTGCTTTTACTATACAAGAAGCAATATAGCATGTATATGGGGAGTATTTTGGTTTATCCTGGGAGTAAGATGTGAATGAAATAAATCACCAAGCCTTTCGGAATTAAAAGACTATTAACCGTATTCCTCCCTAAAAAACATTGATATTTCGTGCAGAAATACATGCAGGAGTTATCACCTGTGTTTACCCCTACGATTTAGTTAAATGTATTTTAAGCCATTTGAGTGCAATTGCATAGGTTAAAGATATGAGAAAACAAAATCAACAAATTGGAACTGATGACCGTCATGTTATAGTATATTTCTAAATTATGTACGTATCTTATGTGTATTGGGTGATGTCGACATTTTGGAAGCAGCATTTTCATTTTAAATGGAAAATGACGGCGGTCGGGTGGGAAGCATCTGCAAGCTTGATCTCAAGAGGTTGAAGCTGCCTAGTACGTTTTTTTTTTTTTGGGGGGGGGTGAAGTACCCTCGATCTTCAACCATTGTTTGGTCATATCTAAAATGTTCATCGGTAGGGTTTTTGTTGTTTGTTTTCATTTTTGTCCTTTTTTGCAACTTACCTAACTGATTGCAGTTTTCTGCATACAATTTTAAAATGACAGTAAAATAAAATCAAATATCTGATTATTTCCAAACAAGGGTGAGTAAAAAAAACTTGACCCGATTGTGTTCGCCATTTTGATTTTTAAGTAACACACCTCCCCATCTAACACATATTTGGTATCACTTGAAGGCTGGGTTCATTATCTTTAATTTAACTGCAAAATCATTCATTCACTTGGTTGTATAGACCGATCTACAGTCCCTGTTTGAATCAAGTATCTGTTTTCTTTCCTGCTCTGTCCACGGATTCACATTGAAATGAACTGGCGTTCAGCGAAGGAAATCATGTCCAGAAGAAAATCAGCACTATTTAATTTCACTGGCTATTCCTTGATTCGAAAGACTGTCGCTCGGCTTATACTTAACCGATTGGATATCTTTGCGAACATTAAAGATATGAATAAGCTTTTCCTTCCGCAGATACCACATATGTTAGATATATATATTTAAAACTTCAAAATGGCGGACACAATCAGGTCAATTTTTTTTTTACTCACCCGTATCATATATGGCTGTTGTAACAAAAAATTGCCAGTCTAGTTATGAGAAAATGATTGCTGTAAAAGAAGCATCCGAATTTTAAGTTCAATTGTACCGGTAGCATAACCCCCATGTTCTACATCATAGGGTTGCATAGGTTGACAACCATAGAACATAGAATTTGTATCTTAAGTTTGGCCATCAGTATATATACAAGATCGCCCCCACGGCTTAATCTAATTGTCAGGACAGTTGTATTTCAGAACCATTATGTACCCGCGTGTTCAGTTGGGATCCCAACTTCCGAGTATGCACGTTTATTAAATCACACTCTAACGCTGTTATTAAAAAAAGAAAAGTAGTCTTTTCCAACCTGATTCGTAGTAATAACGCACGGGAGAACAATAGATAACAACCAAAGACGCTAGCCCGAGAAGTGTAATGCGGTCATAATATATATATAGTCTTAAGTTATTGTAATATAACGCATAATGTAACTATAGTTGGTGGATTATAAAATCTAATGGTGGAGATCAAAATAAACCTCGAGGGCTTTAATCTTTGAATCTCACACTTACATTTATAAATTGAGGGGAAAAAATTATGACAATAATAACTTAAGAAAATACGTTAGGTAAGAAAAAAATCAAAGGGGACCTTATAAAACAGGACAGACCATCGACTGAGGACCAGACAACAGATAACGTTAAGGGACAGGATAACTAGGGGTAAACGACTCTCTAAATGCAAAAGAGTGAATTTCACTCCTTTTAGAGTGGTACAAGGGACCACTCTGAAAAGAGTGAAATTCACACTTTAAAGGCACTTTCTTGGACTCCAAATTACTCTGATAATCATGATAAAAAGAATATCATTTTGTTAATTACAAGAGGTATAAAATTGACCCAAAAAGTATTCTTATAAGGTATGCAATTTCACTCTTTTCAGAGTGGGCCCTGTAGCCACTCTAAAGAGTGAAATTCACTCTTTTGCATTTAGATAGAAGTGATAGGTATGTGCAGGGGCTATCAACCATTATAATGCAAATTAAGTATTTTGTAAGGGATCCACTTGTCGCCGATGTAGTGTGAAGTTTAGAGATTAAAGTTCGTGATCAATAGTGTCGAAACTTGATGAGTCGAGGAAGATCCCGATAGTGTGGTGTTTTGTGATAATGCGGGAAGGGACAATGGCAAGAACGAGCGAGGGCTGATGAGTGTTTATTCGGAAACCGTAATGACTGTCGAGAAGAATAAGTAGGATGAAAAAAGAAATTTGTCAAACCTGTTACAGATGAGGCGCTCAAGAATTTTTGAGAAAGCATGGTAGGAGGGATATAGACGGTAGTTTGAATGAATGGGGATCATCCTTTTGAAAAATAGGAAAACTTTGAAAATATTGTGCGAGCCGAGGGAAGATACCTGTGGAAAGTGAAATGTTAAGGACAGTATAATGGCATTGAAAAAATTGACCATAGGAAAAGGACCCTTACGGAAATCAACTTCACAGTTGATGAAAACAATTTGAAAAAACTTTAAATGTTTGTAAAAACAGTAAAAAAAGGAAGAGTTCCAGGGTGGCTTCATCAAGTAAAGGGGACCAACTTGTTGGTAAATCGGTTCTGCGAACCTCTCAGAGTCCCCCCCCCCCCAGCCCACGAATTCTTTAAACCCCGCGTCTTTGACAAGAGATTTCAAAGCTGGAATTTTCACCCCTAAAAAGGTTTTTTAAAACACAGACGAAACATATGTAAAACAATATATATAACTTTCATTTGGTAAAATAAACACAAGTGTGTAAAAAAAAGGAACATAACCTTTTGTAAAATGTAGTTCCAGTATAGTACCTATGTCTTATGTTAAATAACTGTTACAAAGTTGTGGATTTTTAATACAATATATTTGCAAAATATTGAAACAACATAAAATACATTAAAAATAGTTTAAGATTTGCAATTTATAGTGGTACTATGCACACAGTTGTTTGTGTGTAACAAAACAACTTCGGATGGTGTGGCTGCTTTACCTAATGAGTGATCTAAGGTTTAAATGTTGTGCTTTGTTAATTTTAAACCGTAATGGCCGACACCCGGTTGGCGGAGGCGAAGACTGTATGAAGGCGGTTTCAACAATTCTCCACCCGGTAGGGCTTGTGGAGAACTACAGTGAGAAATTTTAATGTAGTCAATCATTTGCCCTGATAACTTTGTGTTATTGGTGCGTTCATATACAATGAAAATAAAAATGTGTTGGGTCGAAGTCTACAAGGAGAGACCAGAAAGATTCGATATTTGGGTTGGCGATGATGAAATCACTTGCAGTACCATTGATGTATCAGAGAGGAATAGAAAATCCAGGTGACTTGTGTGATTATCCAGATCACTGACTGAATAATCAGAGTTTCACAAATTAATCAATGGTAAGTGATTCGGTTCTTGGTCCTGTTTATATTGACAATCGATGGTATTTTTGTGAAAATTTCAATACAATCTTTGCAAATAAGGTTTCTAATCAAAATTGTATGAGGAGTCCAAAAATAACGGGTTGTCATTTTTAAAATGTGTTCGTGGGATATGTATACTAGGGGGAAAAGGTCTTATACATGGGTCAAAAATATAAAAAGGGGCAACATGTGTTTTAAAGTGAATATATCATGTTCAGTAAATTTCAAGAATTACAGAAAGATATAGTGGTCCTACCTGAGGGTTATAGTAAAAGGTTACAAGGCAAAAACGGGTTCAAGGTCTCAACGGGGTAAAATTTCAGATTCAATCGAGGTGTTTTTAAAATGGTGCCAAATTGTTCGTCTTACTGATAAAGAAGCCGAAAATATACAAGTCGCGCTTTGTCGATGACGTTTTGATGATAATTAAGATGGGCAAATATGGTCGTGTTCCACAGGGTTTATGGGAGACCACTAGCCATATCTGTAAAGTGCTCACTTTGGAAAGGGGATGAATGAAAAACAGCATCTATATAAATTCTTTTAGGCAGACCCATAACGAATTAAAACAGTGTCACCCAATCGGACCATCTATAACTGATGACCTTGAACTTTCTTGAGCCTATTGTACTAAAAACAATAGGTGTAAATATGGCAAGCTATTACTTTTTTAGGAAGAAACGTATGAGCAAACCGACCCTATGCTATCTACTTTTTACCCCCCCCCCTTCTTTTCCCCGTCCCCTTTCCCTCTCACCCACCCACTCCCCCTTTCCCCCCTTTCCCCCCCTTCTTTCTCTTTCTCTTCCTTCTTTTCCCCCTTTGTCCCTTCTCTTTCCCCCCCCCCCCCCCCCCCCCCCTCCTTCCTCCTTCCTCCCTTCCCTTTCCTTTTTTTCCCTCTTCGTTCCTTTTTGCTTTGTGGTCATCCTTCTGTATCCCCCTTCGTTTGTTTCAACGCAAAAGCTCCCCACGCCAGTTGATTGGGACTGTGATCTACACATACGTTGATCTTTCGGCCTCGTGCAGATGTTCCGTTGGTTATGTACCCTTAGTCTGCAGGTTTTTCCCCCTTTCTGTGTCTTTTTCTTCTTCCTCTTCCCTTTCCCCCTCCACCCCATGGGAGATCCAACAGTAGGAGTGGGGGGGGTGTCGGGGTGTTTATTGTTTTCGGGGTGGTTACTCCACCTGATCTAGATCAATTTGGTGACAGTGAATGGTGTAACGAAGCGGGGGTGTGGTGAGGTGTATTGGTAGGGAGGATGTTGGTTGCTTAGACTGTAGAGCTTGTAGCGGTACTTTTGGAGCAGTTCACAACAAAGCTGATTAACATTTATTAGGGGATTTGTTCACGATCGCGGGTAAAATATTTGATTAATGATGAATTTAAGACCACTTGTATTTCCCCATTTTCCATTTCAGCTCCCTTTACTTGTTGTATTCTTTAGGAAGAACATAGGACAGTCGCACGTGTCCAATGACGTTTTGATGATAATAAGAGGGCAAAGATATGGCCGTGGTCCACAGGGTTTTGGGAGACCACTAGCCATATCTGTAAAAGTCTCACTTGAAAGGTGTGGAAACACAGATCTATATTACATTTTCTTATTTTTTGCATGACCCATTTAAACGAAATAAAACCAGTTTCAACAAAAATGGACCATTCTATAAATTGATGACCTTGAACTTTCTTGAGCCTATGCGCTCTTCTTTTTTTTTTTTTTTTTGCTCTTTTTTTTTTTTTTTTTTTTTTTTTTTTTTTTTTTTTTTTTTTTTCTACTAAAAACAATAGGTTGTAAATATGCAAGCTATACTTTTATAGAAACGTTTATGAGCAACCAGAAACAAGATTGAGAACATTTTAAAAAAAAACACTTTATGGTTTTACCCGTACAAAGTTTTCCCCCCTTATAAAACACCAAGAACAACATTTTAAAACAAAATGACACACATGATTTCAGGATTTCGATGATGAATTCTCGATGGAACAACATTGTGTCAAAAATTGTATATGAAAAAAAAAACAACTTCAACCAAAACATTAATACGTTCCCCCATGTACTAAAGGACCTTTAAGCTTTCGTACCGCGATTCGTCATATTTTGTTGATGGCAGAATTCGGCCCATTTCATGTCAGTTTAGCAACCTCAGGATATTGCTTCAAACTGTCCAATTTGTGATTATTTGGTTGTGTGGGATCTTATAAGCTGTGAAGTTTTTACAAATATGACCAAAAGATATTAAAAAATTTTTAATCCACCCTTAATCCTCATGTAAATTTATGATTTCGAATTGGCTACAATTCTAGCGGTACTTTTGGAGCAGTTCCAAACAAACTGTTACCAATTTATTATGGCGATTTGTTCAATCTCGTGTAACTATTGATACATGATGAATTTAAGACCACTTGTATTCCCCCCATTTTCCCATTTCAGCTCCTCCTTTACTTGTTGTAAATCATCCTTATGGAAGAAACATAGGAAACAATGCTAATTTGTTTATAAAGTATCTAAAGACATACAAAGAAGCTTTATAGGATGTTGTACCGTTTATCAAAAGGCATTGATTTGATTTTTTATTGCTAAAAAGATATTAACACATTTTAGACGGTGTTATTCCGATTATGTTCTACTGTGGCTCTAATTGATATGAAGAGCCTGGCACTGAATAATGGGCCCAGTATATGTAGTATGTTGGGAAACAAACTTGCGTGATGATGGTAGAAGCAATAATGCACAGTGCCAAAGCCCTATTCAATATGGTGCTAATATTGATGGTTAACCATTAATCTCGTCAGTTTGGTTTTATCTGGGAATGAATGGCTCAAAGACGATGCGGAACCCGCACCTTAACAGTTACCAAACACATAATATATACTTATCACGTTTACATCCTTTTTCTTGATATTGAAGACAGAGTTGGTACTTTCATCTTAATGTCGAACTTGGCGGTGGTGACTATAAAACAAGACCAGGACCCCCTAAAGACCCAGACCCCCTAACTATAAAACAAAAGACCCCTTCAACTATAAAAAAAAGACCCTCAACTATAAAACAAAGGACCCCCTCAACTATAAAACAAAGACCCCCTAACTATAAAACAAGACCCCCTCAACTATAAAACAAAACAACAAAACCCCCCTCAACTATAAAACAAAGTTCCCTCAACTATAAAACACAAAGACCCCCCTCAATGATAATAACAAAGGACCCCCTCAACTAAAAAACAAAGACCCCCTCAAATATAAACAAAGACCCTCCTCTCAACATAAAACAAAGACCCCCTTAAACTATAAAACAAAGGACCACCTAAATATAAAAACAAAGACCCCCCCTCAACTATTAAAACACAAAGACCCCCTCAACTATTAAAACAAAGACCCCCTGTCAACCTAGAAAACAAAGACCCCATCAACTATAAAACAAAGACCTAAAATTTTGAAATTAAAAAACAAAGACCCCATCAACATAAAACAAAAGACCCACCCTAACATAAAACAAAGACCTCAATAAAAAACAAGACCCCCTCAACGATTAAAACAAAGACCCCCTCAACTATAAAACAAAGAACCACCTCAAACATAAAACAAAGACCCCTCAGCTATAAAAACAAAGGACCCCCTCACTATAAAACAAAGACCCCCTCAACCAGGATCAGATAAATGTAATTTTGACGGGCAGAGCTTGGTCAACTTTGACTTGACCGCATATCATATGTGAATATAATGGCAATCAGTGGCGTACCAGGGCGGGGGACGTGCCGCCCACCCCAAACCTGAGTTCCGCTGTACCTTTGTCTAAAAAATGGTAAGCTGTTGTTTTGAGCGCGAGGTGCTGATATGAAATACAGGAGGTTCATAACAATTGGTTAAGCTTAATTCAATACTACTACCGACTATTATCTTACGTTGGCGCTGTGATGTTGCATTTGGAGGCGACGGTTTGTTTTTGTTAAAACGCGAGCGGGAAAAAATTGTTTGTGGTACAATACACGTGTCAGTACATTCACAAATCTTTGCCCCCTCGGCAACAAATCCTGGCTAGGCCACTGAGGCAGCGTCGTTTTTTCGTTTAGTTCTTTGCGATATCCGGTGGATCGTGTTTTATTTTGAGGTGTGTTAAATGCTCCATTTTCATTATCTCATCGCTCCAATGTGCAGCTCTTTTGCATGGACTGAATCTATCCATGACTGAATCTAATGGCCGACGATCTATAGTCGCTTGTCGAGATTCTCAGACTCGACACGACCTATACTAGTGAACACAACAAAGAATGTGAAACAATTTGCTTTTGGCCGATGGTTGACCCCAAAATATTTAAACACAGCTGTGTAAGGAGCGGAGCTGACGAGGTCGCGTACAACACGTGGATTGATGTTGTATGCAAATTACTCACCTGGGTTGCGCCAAAAAAGATAACGTACACTGTTAGAGTGTGTGTGTGTAAGCTGTTTGGCGCAATCCGGTAAGGTGATCCCAAATAGTTACACACAGATGTGTATGTATGGAGAGGAGCTTGCATTGAGGTCGAGTACAAACATGTGCGTCTTATGGTTTATGCAAATGAGGGGGGCCCTGAGTAGCATTAGCATATTGCGCCAAAACAAGCTGTTTTGCGCAATCCTGGGTAATAGTTCACAAGGGCGGCCACCACGTCATCCCTGTGTAACTCTCTCAGAAGTTGCCAAGTTTGGTTTTTGCACTTCTGTGTTCACTAACACTTAGAGGATTAATTAAATGTTGTTTAATTTCAGTCTTTTAAACTAGTGAGGTACAACTTTTCAAAAATGGGCCAAATTACATTTTTTCAAAGAATGTCTTTAAGGAAATGCCAATATCATGTTATACTTGATGTTTTTGTGATGCCCAAAATGTCTTTTGTTATTATATACAACTCTCGGAATGCTCAAGCGATTAACACATATACTTTACCCCCGGTCACCCAAGGGGGGGGGGGGGGGGGGGGGGTTATTATTTCCCTGATTCCCTGCCGCACCAAAGGACCGCACAAGAACATTATGAGGCTTTTATGTGTTTAATTTGTAAGTTCATCCTTGCGATTAGTTGAGCAAAATGAAGTAGCACCTTCAGATGGTCGGAAGGGTGAGGGGGTGGTGTCACCTTCCTATAATTTTTGTGTGTTAAAATGATTGTTATTGAGGATGCTACTGTAAGCAAATACGGACAATATTAGTATTTTCTATTTAGAGTAATACCATGTGAATACTTACTTTGGAATCCATTCATTGCAATAAATATTATTTTGATCGAATAAAAAAATAGCGAAACGCATTGCTTTTGCGATTTTTCAGTTACGACATCTATTTTGCAGTCATAACAACTCTCAGTTTATGCCTTCACTATGACGTCATAAAAATATTGTTTTAAAACTTAAGTAATCTGTTTACGTCATTAAAAAAAAAGATGCGTAGTACACACTAATACAAAACAAGATTTGTTTGTCCCCTTAATTACAAAAAATCAGGGGGTTGGTAACCATCCTCCCCCCCCTTTGGTTGTGAAGTACAGAAAATCCATTGGTTAAGGGGTTAAGGGCCATTTAGTGGGTTTAAGGGGTCACAACTCTTAAAATACATGATTGTGAAGCCTTAAAAGAAGCCCTAGAAACTGTCCCCAAGCGAAGGATAATTTTCTTTCAACATCTTCAACGGCGAAAGACGTCAGGCGAATGGCCGCCACGTACGAAACCTCAGCCGCTTAACCGTTACATTCGGCCAATACCTTTCCTTAGTGGCCATCATCCTGAAATACGCCATGAGAGAGCGCAAAAGGACGTGAAAGGACTATGAACTACTCCAAACCGGGTATTTACATCAACAGCGAGACCTTCCCGTAATTCTTGAGCCTGCGCTTCAGGCTATAGCTAAGGTGATTGCCGAAGCTTTGCGGTGACATGAATGTTCATCTACATTTATATCGACGACTGGGCTGAAACACTGCCCCATCCAACAGAAGGCTTTTCGCTTTCAAATCCGCGAAGATCTGCCGTCTAGTCAGCTACCATGGACTAATCATCAATGGGAAGAGTCAACCCTCCAACCATCCACACCCCAATCGTAGACTCGGCACAGACGTAGTCCCGAAAGCGAAAGCGAACAACAGCCAGCGTTGTCCTCTGCGCACGGGACATCCTCGTAGGCAAGACGACAGGATCCAGCCAAAACTATGGTTACGGCATCTTGGCCTTATCACAAGCCTACAGCCACGTCCTTCCCACAAGGCCCCTACGTTCGGGATACATACAGCTTCACGTTCCATCAAAGTTCAGCCCCAAGAGGACTGGATGTCGAAATGGATAGACGTCTCTCCAAAAGTCCATCACGCCCTCAAATGGTGGAAGCAGGGTGGGGCCTCACAACATTCATCCTGGGCGGCCCCGCTTCCACGCTCAGCATAGGACATGTCCAAGACGGGCTGAAAAGCCCATTGGGAAGGCTGGCGATTGGGAAGTTCTTGGACTCCAGCCATTGGGAAGCATACATCAAACCTTCTGGAGCTGCGGCGGGTCGCCTGGCATGTAGGCGGCGGCTACCTCGCAAGGTCAAGGGCCACACGATCGCCCTATTGCTGCAAACAACAACTCACGGGAAAGACTTAAAAATTCAAGCAGGGAGGTACCCGCAGCGTGACTCTATATCAACAGACAATCAAGCTGCTAATATGGTGAAAGCGCCACAGGATCGAGCCCATGGCAATCAATCTCCCCGGTGCAGGCAACATTCCAGCGGGTACCCTGACGAGAAGGGGAACAGCCCATCCAATGCCCACGCCAAAGATCAGGTCTTGTCCAAAAATACACGGAATGGCACCTCACAAAAGTATGCAAAATGGTCTTCAACAGACTCCAGTGGCCTCTAATCGACCTTTTTGCAGGGGCGGGGAACAACCAGTTCCCGACATACTGTTGCTGGGGAACTGGAGCAAAAAATGAAAAATATCAGGCTTGGGACAGGATCCGGCCTATGCTTTCCCCCGGAGAGCGATGGTACCCAGGGTGCTGGAGAGCTCTCGAGATCCAGCGGGTGCTACATGCCAACATGCTATCTGTAGCCTACTGCCCAGACAGATGTGGTTCCTGAAAGTATTTCCTCTCACGGTGGCGGAGCGTTTTGAGTCCCGCTTAGGAGAGGCCTTCGATGAATCCGGTCAAGACCCAAGTTCCTCTAGCACAATTTAGAACCCTTCACTGGACGTACGGCGTTCATCAGATCGACACGGCAGCATGGCCTTTCTGAAGTGGCTGTTGCCCTGCAGGAAAGGCAAGGGCATCCTTCAACGAGAAAGACTAAACGTCCGCATATGGAAGTAATCACGCATGAGTGCCAAGACAACAGACCAAAGTCCATCCTTATATAAGCCTTTGAAACGCAGCAGAGTTCCTCGCATGGGTTTTCCAGCAATATTGGGCCAGCGCACGCTCCTCAAGAGAATGCCGCGATGCCGCAGTTTCTGTCCATCATGACTTCTCAGGGTGATCTACCGTGTCTGATTCACTTGTCCTGAATGACCTCTTAAAGAGAATATTTCACGAGTGTTCCTTCCAGGAATCGCCGTCCCAGCCCATGGGACTTGAACGGGGCCATTCGCCTCCCAGCTCTGCCCGCCGTTCGAACCTCTGGATCAAGCTACCATGGAAGACCGTACAGAATCTGCTCTTTATCTTGTTAGAGCATTTTCCCTATAATTTTGGCCGCATTTGAAAAGTGCACTCTAAAACCAACTCCTGAGAATATATAAAGGCCTTTATTTGAAGCACACACAACCTAATTTTCTGAAGCACTTTATACCTGCTACTTTATCTTATAGGCTTTTTATCTTTTGGCCGCCCTTTTGAAAAGACAACGCCCTCAATGATGAAAAACGTCAATGAGAATTGATATTAGGTGCAAACAATTGAAACTGGGTTAATAAATAAGGTCCACTTTGAAAACCAGACTTGATCAATTTTGCTGAAGCACTTTATAACTATGACTATTTCATTTTAAGCCTTTTACCATTTGGCGGCCATGTTGAAAAAGCGCCTCAATCGATAAAAATCTTCACTGAGAATTAGACAAGTTAAAATCAACTCCTTATGGGATCACCTAACAAGGTCAATGTAAAAATATCAGACTTGGCAAACTTCTGAAGTAGTTGACATGTGCCCCCTGACTATTAAGTGATCCCAAAACCATGTTACACACAGCATGTATAGGAGCGAGTACAAAAAACGTGCGTTTTTATGTTCTAGCAAATGACCCCCATGAGATAGGGACGCCCAAACCAACTGGGTTGGCCATATAGCCGACGCAGCGCCGCGAGGGTGGTAAACTCTTCAAGTTGGAACCATAACCATACTGTTTTGGTTTCAAAAACTGTAAGATAACTGCCACATAATTATTAAAAGCTGTTACCAGCTGAACACAGCTTTTCAAGGAATTTTCTCAAATTACTTTTAAAAACTGGAATTTCTGTTACTTTAGCGTTGGAACGGGCCATAAATTAATTATGCATTGTTCAATCAACATTATGATATGATTCCGAAATGCATCCTGACATACCATGCACATATCTTGTCTAGCTCGAGAAAAAAAATTGAAACTTGTCAGGAGCACCCAACGACCCGCCTTCTAGCAAATAACTGCTCCTCGCCGATTATTCACCTGCCTAGAAACTTTTTCTTAAATCAGTTACCTGGCTAGAACGGTAGGTGTGCGTCACGTACCTGGCTAGCAACTGGTAAAAATGCGGACAGCCTGCTGGCATTTAAGGGGCGTGACATGGTCCTGCCTGGGACGACGATTTGACAAACGCTGGTGGTGAAAAACACAACAATAGCTAATTATTCTACCGATAGATGGCGTTTTGCTTGGCGCTTACAGCCAGGGGCCATGGCAATGGTGATTCAGCCACATATTTTGCAGCTCACCCAAAATCATAAGCAAAAAAAAGGCCAACAAGTAGCCACGCGGAAACTGAAGGGGAAAATGCTCGTATAGTTTAGATACCATTAAGGAGTCCGTTTTACAGTTTGTCAAGCTAGCTTATATATAAAATCATAGTAGGTCTTGCACTGGTAATTGTGTCCTGAAGAGAAATACTTACATTGATGGTTTCACCCCAACTGCAAAACAAATAGAATGCTACAACTTCGTGAAAATGAGTGTCGCATAAAAAAATTATCTGGGGAGGGGAGAGGACTTAACGCATGAACATTTGGTTGAATTTAGCTGTTTTACCACTGGGAATCACCAGTAAAACTGGATTAACTGCGTGAAACCCAGCAAAAATATAGAATCAAGAAGAGCAGAAATATAAGGAGTTTTATACAGACACACGCACACTTTATTGCAGTAAGACAACGTTATCCCAGGAATTTCTGGATGCGACGCAAGCGTCTCAAGTAATTTGTGCAGGGTAACGTACGATTTGACCGCCACATATTTACGCGTAAAGCTAAGAACCAAAAGTGAGCTGCGTTTTGTTACTTAATAATCTATAGCTTAGTTAGAGTGTCCACAGACCCACCCTAATCTAAAGTGTCTTTGTGTATAACTTCTAAACATTTCATTTACACTGTCAGTACGGCTCACCATAGTACTCATGGAAATGTAACAGTGCAATGGGAGGTCATATTTAATATTCAATACTGATGAATTCTCCTGAAAGTTTAAGTTTCACAATATTCTGTTCTCCAAACACCGCATGTACAAAGCTACATGCCTAGTGTTCAATGTCAGCCTTTTGTTAGGGGCTTTTGTTTTGCCCTGTGCGGGACATGGCATCATGCAAATATTCTATATCATATGGGTGGATGATTATCACTGACATAGTCCATATGCACCCACCCCTCCCCAGAAAGAAATTATGACCCTCTGACAGTAAACTGATCTTGAGCCATCCATTCACGGTAAGCGAAAGATGGAAATTATCGTTATTTGAAAAGGGAGAAAGTGGCTATAAAGTATAGGCTAGAATAAACGCCCCCCCCCCCCCCCCTGATAGGTTATACGCATACATAGCAAAAGAAAACCTAACGAAACGAGAAGTGTTGTAAAATTTTATTATGAGTGTTTGATCAGGAGGGCCGAAGTGTTTTCTATAAATCCTAATTATAAAAAATAAACAAAGAAAGAAGACCAAGATTAGGAGAAATGAAGAAACTAATCACAACTTCATCAGAAAGGATAGTCCAGAAATTCAAAAGAGATTGTTAAAAAATAAAACGCCCGGAATAACGTTTGATCAATTATAACCGTAGGCTATATGCACTTAAAAAAAATCAAATGCTCCCAGACGCGTTGTGGTTTGAGGCTACGAGAACAATAGAATCCGTATACTTATGGATTGATTAGAGGATAGGACTTGTAAACAGTCAACAAGCTTTAAAATGTTGGGTGAGCTTTGGAGCGCCTTTTGGTAAGCGAGTCAGTTACACGCGTCTCAAGTGCCTAGTATCCACGACGCTTTGCCAACCGTCAGTCAGCAATGTTTTTGAATCACAAAAAAACGTGTTTCTTTTTTAATATTTTTAATTTTTTATGTGTAATATTATAATCTTAGTAATGAAAGATTTATAAATGCGCAACCTTTGTCAAATTTTTTGAAAAAAAGTTATGAGCCGATTTTGTA